>JAMZAV010001039.1:0-207846 GCA_024449915.1 Sweltsa coloradensis | reverse complement strand
AGGTTCGGCCATGTATAGCAATCGCACGAATGTCTACGATGAACTAAACTCATTCACACAAGCTGAACATGCTACTCCAATCTTGTGAGTGAACATGACCGCAGATTGACCCCTCCCAACTCAGTAGCTGGATGTATGTACGGCCCGAGGGCAGTGCAGGTTCGAGCCACTGTGCATGGGAGCAGGATTCTTGGCACAGACATGCTCTACTTGAAGACACATCCACTTTACTTCAGGGAACCTGTCCAGGGTAGGGACTTCAGGGAACATGACCGCAGATTGACCCCTCCCAACTCAGTAGCTGGATGTATGTACGGCCCGAGGGCAGTGCAGGTTCGAGCCACTGTGCATGGGAGCAGGATTCTTGGCACAGACATTCTCTACTTGAAGACAAGTCCACTTTACTTCAGGGAACGAACTAGGTACAATGTGAGGATAGAAGAGAGGCACTTTCTAATGGCATAAGATATTGTCACTCATTACAGAAACTATTTATTGTTGTTGACAACTTCAAAATATGGGATTTAAATAAGGTGTTGATTGGATGAGCGTAGCGAGCGAAGCGAAGATTCCATTTCACTACACTGGAGAAAAAAATCCGGAATGTTTTTTTTTTCTTTTTTTCTTTTTCTTTTTTTTTTGTATTTTTGTCTGTTTGTCCGCACGATTCCGGCTAAACCGATACTCCGATTGCGATGAAATTTCATGGTGGCCTTCGAAATCTCTGAACTTAGAACTGCCACGTTTTTGAGCGCAATCGGGAAATTTTTCTCATAAAAAACCCAATTTTACGATTTTTTTTCGATTTTTTAAAAACTTCTTCTACTTATAACACCTACATGCTTTATCCGATTGTTATGATTTTTGCTCAGAACCTTTATTTTATGAATTAAAATATTCGTGTGAAATTTGAGCGCAATCGAAAAATTATTTCTCATGAAAATCGAAATTTTACGGGTTTTTTCTTTTTTAAAACAATTCTTTGACTTATAACACCTACATGCTTTATCCGATTGTAATGATTTTTTCACAGAACCTTAATTTTATGAATTAATAGATAAGTGTTAAATTTGAGCGCAATCGAGAAATTATTTCTTATAAAAATCGCAATTTTACGATTTTTTTCTTTTTTAACAATTACAATTAATTAAAAAAATTAAAAAATTAAAGTTAATTTTGTATTTAATTTAATTTAATTTAAAAAAAATCAACTTAGTAATGATTTTTCCACAGATCAACAGAAAATCTGCATAACACATGGCAGCTCAATGCACCAATTACGCTCATCCAACAACGCGGCGGGACTTAAGCGTTTTCCTAGTTATTGAAAATTTCCCTTTCACCGCCTTATGTAAAGTCTTTATTTCTTGATTAAAACGTCTACTCACACAAAATTAGACACTGAGAACATAAGAAAGAAAACGTTTTCGTAAGATACACATGGAGTTAGTGTGTTTTGAATGGGTCCGAGGGCTGTGAAGAAAACCTTTATATAGACAAAATGGTCATAGGGTGGGTTCGAAGCCGCGACCTCCCATATCAGTCTCGCACGTTATATGCATGAGCTACTTCCATCTATAGGTATAAAATCAGATTCTTCGTGAGTGTAGTCGTATAGTGAAGAATTAATGTACAGTGAAGGGTACAGGGAAGAATGAACGTTCATTATGTTGGCTAGTTTATGAGGCGACCGGGATCTATCAACGCGACCAAGCATTCATTACCTGTGATTCCTATCAGAGAACCCACGTCCGTCCTTGCTCGCATTCAACACGTATCGTACGTCATGAATTATTACCCCCGGCTGTCCTTCCTTCCGGGTTGGGTGGCACTGGCCTAGAACATAGGGTGGATCACCTGTACGGACATGACCCTTTAGTAGACCTAGCGGAATAACTTACAACAATACATTTTAATTTATTTCTAATTTTAATGACAAGCTTTTGCCATAACTATACGCATTTTTTTTATTGCATGTGTTTTAATAGTGTACTTTAGAAATGTATTTCGGTTTGATTAATTTTAATTTGATAGGCCAATGTGTCGATTCATGGAAATGACTTTTTGAATATATACGAATGTATTGTATCGTAGGTTTCTTTCTCAATAATAGGCCCTACTGTTTTATTTATCTTGAACATTGTTCAAATTATCGTTTATTATTTTGTGTAAATAATCGAGTCTTATTTTTATAGCTTTATTTAATGTGAATAGGGTAGACGTTAAATATATTAATAATTATACATTTTTTTTTTTCGAAAATCAATAAGATCCCAGTGTAACATGCACTTATTACAGCAAGAACACTTTGAAGTCCTAACACAAGAGTTGAATAATATCTTGTGATAAAAATACATTTCGTGTGTATGACTTTGAATCGCGAATTTGATTGGCTAATTTTCGAAACACTATAATATTGTCTGAATGAAGTGAAAACGAAACATTAATATTATTTATATTTTGAAAATCAGAGGTGGATTATGTCGAACATAAATACCTTACATAATAATCGTCGAATTCAAGATTGACAATTGTATTTTGTACAAGCTTTTCTTGTCGTTGTGGGTTGGGTTTGTTACAAATTCTCTCAAGTTTAGATAACTAACTGTAACCTATATCTTGACAAGTTCTTCATCCTTGCCTTTCAAGTACAATGATAGTGATAAGAAGATCAAACACTTCCTAGTGAACCTTGCATACGAACAACCAGACACCTGTCTGCACAGGCATAGATGGCGGGTTCTTGTTTGTCTACTGTGATAATCATTATCACCCCATTCTATTTGCACACTTGAGTTGGGTGTTCCTGATCAAGATGGAAGGGATACCGGGAAATAAAAAGAAGTGAGGTGATGTAATGCCATCCAGAAATTGTAACTGTGATTTGGGAGACCCGAATTCGAGTTTGAGTCCTGGTAGAGTTCGATTTTGTAATTTCTGGATTTAATTGTATAAATATTATAAATACCATCCACAGACGTTTGTTTAGTATCTAAATTGGAAAGCAATAAGTTAAATTTATCAAGTGATGGTTCAAGATATCATGCCAACTTCACATTAGCACATTATTTTAAAATTTTAAAATTTTGTAATTCTTTCTTGAATCTTTTCTTGGAAATTCTTTATCACGGATAAAATTTAACAACTTTTAAGATGACAAGAATATTAAAAAAATAGATTAACTCATTAACATGTAACCTGAGGGTTCTTTACAATCTTCCACCATGACAACTGCAAATCTTAAAATGTTCTCTTAGGATCCGCGTGCAAAATTGTTTTGGACTAATGAGCAAGTCTCAACACTTTTCATGTTCTCAACTGTACACTCCAAGTAACACATCCCCACTAATGAGAACTATACACCAGCCAGACACAAGTTACGTTTCCGAACTATCTGCTGTCGAGTGTCGCCACATGGTGACATATTACCACAGGAGAAACGACGAAAAACTTTCACACCACTACAGCACAAAAGACAAAGATGAATTGATGACATTTTCGTTGAATGTGCATGGGATGGAAGCAAACCTTATTAGCCATGTGAAGAATACTAAAATAGGGTGGAATAACTCATCCATGTTGACACCTGACACAAGGCCGGGGGCAGAGGGTGCTGCAAGGGGTGGGGGTGGGACTGAAAATACAAATAACAGTAAATAAGATTTTGTGTTGCCGAGGGAATAAAAGAAAACGTTGAAAATCTCGGCGGGGTAAAACGTACGAGAATTGATGGGTGTATTATTAGTTGGAGACGTTTGGTGACACCAACTGACTCATGAAGGGTTCCGTGGTGATTAGCGCATCAGTTTTTGTAGAAAGGTATTTTTAAAATTAACAGTTAACTTAAATTTAACATCATTCCAGGAGTATTGTAAATTGACGTAGAAATTTGAATTATAATATTGAGAACGAAATACCAAATCTAGTGTCGAGAAAATAGGTTTTGTTTAAACAAACAACTTCGGGGTATTCAAATTTAATAAAAAGCATTGCGAAATACAAATATTTTTAAGTTTCAACTTGTAAGGGTATAGGTTAGGTTAGACTAATAAATTATGACCTACATAATTATTGTTACAACGTTACATGACGTAGTTTAAATACTTTGGGGGCCATAAAGAATAAATTCACATTTTCTAGCCACATAATAATACAAAAGCAAGTTCCATTTATGTTCTTATGTTTGTATGATAAATTATATGTTTTAAGTTTTATTATGACTGTGTATGTAAATTACACGTGTGGAACCTAAGATTATGTTGTATTTGCAACAAAAATAATAATAAAGAAATGTTCTGAGGATTAGCAAGTACTCCACTTTTCTCGGTGGCTGAAGTATTCTTTATATATGGAGTTCGAGGCTTGTAACTCTGCTTTTGATTACAAAATAAATACATGAGGTTGGTTCTTAAGTGCTAGCAGTAAGTGATTCTAAAGGTTGAATGAAAGATTTTTAAAAAAAAGTTGAAACGAGCAGTTTTATACTCGAACTATTGTATTGTTGATGCGATGCCTTCAAGTTGACTCTCCATAAGAGCATTGCAATCTTTAAAAGAGTAAAAAACTGATTCCAAAACACGTGGGCTAATATATGCATAATATGCAATGCATTCAGACACATACACCATTGAGTGATGTTGCTTTTAATAACCTGTCTTGTTCCCGAGATCTCGAGATGTGTTGTCGCGAACTAGCTGCTGCATTTTAATAAGTGATATTAAATTGCCAGTTGGATATACGGTGTGTTTGGATGTGTTGTGTGCGGTCCATTGGACTTGGGATGTGGTTTTCCATTTCCCTTGACCTTGCTTAGGCTTCAACTATCTGAAACGTTGGTTGGACGAGTTCTTTAGCACTGGCATAACTGTAATATTATAATTTTTTTTAAATGTCAATTCAGAATTAATAATGTACAATTATTAGAAACCTCGCAGAAATAATGTTTTAAATTATTAAAATGTGCGTGTGTTTTAATTACAACTGTTATTATTTGCTTTGTTTATGAAAAACAATATATTTTTCGTGATCATTCCAGTAGAAGCACACACTACACTTTGGCACTATTTTAACACATAACAACTTTTAATTTAACTTCACACAGGCATACAACAACTATAAGTATTATAATTATTTATTGTTGGTATATATTGTTTCTTTGCAAATCACGATTTCCACATTATTTATATTGAAATGTCAATTGAACAAATTTGAAGGATAAGACTCATTACGATGTTCAGAAATTCAGTATGTTTTTCACGTATCAAATAAAAAACTATGACAAAATTGCGGCACTTGATTTGTTAATACAATTGAATTCATAAATAGTCGGCCTATACAACATACATTTCCCTACTTCTACAATACACAAACATACAAATTTGAATGGTAACTCTAGTAACCTATGTATCAAACATTGTAATAATTCAAGGGAATGTACTATCATAACTGAAGGGAGGGCCAGTTAACAGGAGATGCTTACACAGAATATGCGGAATATGTTGTAATTTTGTAACAGTGCTACCGTTGAGTGACTAATATGTGCTACCAACGTTGGTAGACCCACCCAACCTTCACTTTCTAGGAAGCTAGGAAATAAGTGAATGCATAGGGGTATAAGGGCAAATATTCTTGTTTAGTAATCTTTTTAGTAGGCGTATACGACTCTCACTATCAACAGTTGTTAAATTTACAGTTATTCTTATCTGTACCAATATGGGCAAGATAAGCATAAGCCCAAAGTGGGAGAGCTCTCTTTAAAGCACAAGCCCGTAGGTATTTACAAGTTACAACCGTTACTGACGATTAATTTAGACTAATGCTTGGGACCTTAACATTGGGTGGAGCTGGGGGGAGGGGACACATTTCCTAATATCCAATCCTAATAGCACATTATCTTAAGATATGCAACAATTATACTGGCGTTTCGTGGCCGTGGTTGATTAATGGTTAGTAGAAGGTTAAACATAGAATTTAGATTTTCAACATTTAGTATTTAGTTTTCCAAACTTGGGATTTTGTAGTAACTTTTTCTCCATCGACCAAAACCCTAAATGAAAAATTAACTTCTTATGGGAAATATTGCTTTGTATGCACATTTCAATTCAATATAGACACAACTGTTAAAAACTTATTTTTAGTAAAATTGGCGTTTTCGATAATATTTCTTCACCGAATTAAATTTTTTTAATAAGCTATATTTAAAAAAACTATATTTGCATACCTATAATGATTAGGTATTGGCCATTGATCTAGCAAGCCACAAATCACAAGTCTGACATCAAAAATTGCACATCATACATTACATTACAGCGCATCTCACAAATAAAACAATTGCCTCCTATCATTTATTGCCTACCCACCTCACAACACTATAATACCTGATTCTCAGTGGGGGACACACGTCATCCACGCCATCTACATAGCCGTGAAACCGGCCGACCATTTGAATATAAAACAACTGATACATTCCATTCATTTTAAGACAACTGAAAATTAAATAAATTACTACCTCTATAAAGACTTCTTTCTTGTAGCAACAGCTAGATTTCACATTTTTTAGAGCCAGAGCCCCGAGGCATATATTTTTTACACCATATTTCAAACCTCCATCATTATGAATGTATCACTGTCTTCGTTGCTCCAACTATCCACTGTTATCATTTATTACCAAACTAGTGGGCGTGTAAATGTATTAACCCATGTCACGGCGAGCTCTGGGCTATACATGTGAGTCACACCGCCCTCTGGAGGCCTGGGTTCGGTTGCACGGGGGGCGGAGAACCGGGTATAACCTTACTGCTGATAAATAGCTTGGTGAGAGATGTTTGCAGTCATTAGGACGATATAGGCAGGGGGGGGGGCAATGTGCCAATCGGTTTGAATATCATTGATACACTGTTATAACAGTCGTATAATGGTCCGTGTCGCATGTAGTGTCAAATTTGTAGAATTTATGTGAGAATATTGTCAAAACGGGCTTATTTTATGGTCCATCACCATTACAGGATATCGCCAGCTATGTTGGAGCTATTACCAATCATTCGATAATTTAAATTCACAAAATAATACAATAATTCTTATGTATTATAAAATGTACAAACTATTCATTTTGGGTTTAAAATTACATATGTCAACGAACACATGACTATAATTGACCACCATGACTCAGGGACAGGGCTCGATCCTCGAACCTGGATTGCAGGAACTGTCGTTTGAGACTCGCCACTGTACATAGACATTAGACAAGACATGAGTTTACGCTAACTATTGTTTGCCAGTATTCACATTATACCCCACAGAAATAATTTTGTACAATTTGTATGTATTGCTCTAATTTTCCATTTCTTTTTTTTTCTTTTAACATGTTCATAATGTAAACTTTTAAAAATCTGGTATGCCTATATCATTATGAACAAAGATTTTGCGAATGTTTGTTCTGACTTATGATGTATTTAGAATTATTAATGATTTTCTAAGCCGTCATTATAATTATTAGACAATAATCTTTTAAAAACGAACGAATCTACCAACAAACCGTCGAAAAATGTTTCTGTATTTCGAATAATTCCATTAAAACAATGCACAAAATTAAAAAAAAAATCTGTTAAAATATAGACAAATTTGTAGTCAAAATACAAACTTTACAATTTTGATTTCCAAAATTCACGAACAAAAGTTGATAAACGTTGAGATTGTGTTGGCCGTGCAAAGAGTGTCCCATGTCATTACAGTACACCCCTGCCTGCTGTAACCTGTTGTAGTATGTGTGGGGAGTGAACCCAATGCCACCACAGCCCGGGGCCCACTTCACACGGCTCGGTGGGGTGCCCAACTCACTGATATCAAGTTCGAGAGAAAAATATCGGTGACAAGATCAAATCTACTCATTGCGGTGGGTGGACTAATCGAAAAAAAAACACAAAGAAAAATAAAAGTGGCCGAGATTTTGGGTTTGAAGGTTGTTGTGCTCGTAGAAGCTTGAAGTTGAGACATGGAAGAAAATACGAATAAATATATATACCAAGCACAAGTTTTTTTGTAAGCTTATAGGTGAACGTAACCGATGGATAAGTCAGTGCCTACGGTTTTTCTAATTTGATGCTAAAGTACAAGTACAAGAACAAATTACCAATTTCACAATTACTAACAATAACGAACATCTTGTTTTCCAAACAAAAAATTAGACTAGAAATTAAACCGTTTTTTTTAAATTCAAGAAATACTCACGTTTCGGATGAATTGCACCAGTCATCTTCATTCTTCAGCACGAGAGACCGAGAAAAGATTTCAAACGGATAAAAATGAGTGTCCAAATCATGCGCGCAGCTGAAATGAATTGTGAAGTGTACACTTACTTTTGTACATTACTTTACATCTTAGTATAGTGCAGGAAGAGGTAGAAGTCTGGACGTATGCGTTTTTACGATTTTGATTTAATTTAAAATTAATTTAAATTCTTTTAAACTCCATATAATTATGAACACGACTTCAGAAGCTCTTCCAATCTACTCGTGTCACTAACGTAGGACGGTAAAGAAAATAAGAAACAATGCAATTTATTACGAATACTAACTAAAACATAAGTTTTATAAGTATAGAGAGATATGTGAAAATAACGTTGTGTTACAATTTAAAATAAAATGTAATTCAGTTGATATTAATTCAAACGACATAATTTAAAAATAAATACATGAGAAAACCATGCACAAGATTTTGAAGAGGAGCAAAAAATATATGCTACAAAATGCCGTAGAATGACACATGAAAATGTTATGTACACAGTACACGTATCTCTAATGAGTATGAACAAATAAAATTAGAGTGCTAGTTATAGTTTCTTTTACATAATTAAAACATACTATCCGAACATGCAGCCCGATCCATCATTAACACACTCCCCCCCTCCGACCCCATTCAGATTTAAGTCAACAAAACACCATCGATTGACTTAATAAAAAGTGAGCGTTCGTGAAAATATCAACGTATCCTGCATACATCAAATATCATGAAAATATTATAAGGTTTTTAATGCTAGGCGTGTCACCGTTTATCTTCTCTCTCTCTCTGTGATCATTTCATTTGTTTTTATTTCTCTCTTATATAGTCTGTCTCCGTTGAAAACAACGCCCTACACCAAACATCACGTGAGCTAATACACTTTAGTTTAGTGAGTTGAGTCCCGCTGACAAATCCATACGTGAGTTCCAGCCATGCGATGTCTATCCATCACTTTGATGTCTGTCTGTCTGTCTGTTTGTCTATTGGGTGATTTGTGCATGCCACCTTCGTTATTGGAAGTTGATGGGTGAAAGATGGTAGAACTAAATGTTGGGGAAATATCCACACCCTAAAGACCATGCCGGATTGTCTTTACTTTTCACCTCATCTGTAAAGCATTTTAGAAACGTGTGTATTTAATTTTGATATGATTTTATGTAAAAATGAGATTAAAAATGAATAATTTAAAATTAAAAAAGTACTTTCCATCATCAAATCATATTTCACTAACAGTTATTATATCAACAATTAAATAATTTTATTACTTAAATTTAAATTTAGTTTATTAGGAACTGTTAAGACAGCCATGTAACCTGATATGTCAGTGCCAGTCAGTCATCTTAAAAAATATGGTATATTCAAATAGTGTAGCGACTTTACAGTGTTGATATATTTTGTAAAACATTCTTGTCCGTACATAAGTAATGGTTGTAATGTGCAATAACCTTTGCTTCCCTTACTGGGACCTACTAATGTATTTAGCATACAGTGGGACAACAGGGTGCACTATGTGGGTAGGAGTAGGTATAGAAAGTACACTCAGTACTCGGCAGATTACATAATATGTAAATATAGTCTAGATAGGATCACAGAATACTTCATGATCGATCTCTGTTCAATTGTAACGCTCTTAATACATACTCAGTGTCAGCGGAATAAAATGTAAATTTGCCATATGGATAATAAGGTCACATGAAACAGAGGTGTAAATATAAGATAAGGAGACCCCGGGAACAAATAAAGGACAAAACGGCCTCTCGTGCGAAACACAAATAAAGCAGAGGGAGCGAAGCTACTTAATCAACAGGTTGTAGAAGAAGAATACAAAAATAACAATGTGTTTTACAAGAGTTTATATTTCTTTGTTGGTGGAGGTGCCGGGTATTTATATGTCAAGTTTAGGTGTCACTAGTCCCGCCCCTTGCCCTCCAGGGTCACCAAAACAGTATCATCAGATGTTGACGAACAATATAAAAAAAGCATGACAATCGGAGGTCGTGTTCGGTTTTGTCGTGAGTCGTGACACACGGACAGACGGACGGACAGAAAAGTGATGCATATAAGCTTAGTGGAGAAACAAACAAAAACTAAAAAAGAAGAATGTTGGGAAGTGGTCTTTTTTTAGCAATTGTGGAATGGAATCAATTGCCAGCTACAGTTGTTGAGGAGTCCTCGGTAAAAAGGTTTAGAAGTGTTTGGAGGATATGGATTTGGATCTGATGTAGATTTGATTTGATTGATGTTTGATGTTGATTTGATGATGGATTTGATGATTTAGATATAAAATGAGAAATTAAGAAAAATTAGTGTGATATTAAGTCTTGATACTTTTGATACAATTGCAAAATGTTAATTTTAGGTACTTGCCACCATGTAACCACATATTTGCAAGGATAATAATAATAAAAAAAACATTAAGAGACACAACGCAGAATATACATATTGTTTCTTTGATGTAAATATGATCAGCTTGCTCTGATATAAAGACAATCTTCAGCCATGGCCTCACTAACAAAGAGAACCCACATCACAACTGGGCCAATCACAACCCGAGACAGCGACCATCTAACTGCCATGCTCTCATGCCCACACGAGTATTTCCGAATATATTATCCTGGCGATTAAGATGTCAAAACGCATAGACAGACGTGAGCCTAGTGTTAGGACAATATAACAACCTGGAGCTGCCGTGGCCCTGCTAATTGTTACGACTTAGGCCGATACTCCGCGTGGCAATTATAACAGGGAACTCAAACCAGGTGATTTGTATATGCCGGAGAATATTTAGCTCTAGGATATCCAGAGAAGATTTTACTTACATGAAATATCAATCACAACTATCACAGATATCAATTATAAACTTTCCTGTCTTGAAGTTATAAAAAAAAACTAAAATATGCACATCAAAAACATAAACTATACAACTAACAATAAGGGAATTTGACTTCACTGTATTTGTTTTCACGAAATAAGGTTGTGATCAAAGAAAATTATAGATACGTGTATTTCGTGATGTGTTTAATTAGATATTTTTGCAATTTGTTATGTATACTATTGAATATTGTGATGTATTGTGTTCTATAAGAAAATAGCAAATGCTAAAAATTAACTACTATTAATACTGAAGTGTCAAAGAATGATATTATTCAAGATATAAAACTTATTCATATATTAAAGCAATTCATATTAGATTGGATTCTGTGTTGTACTTATACATCTCCAGCACTTATCAAATTATAAAATTGTAGTTCATCAACTATACATCATGTTTTGCACTAAGTCTTAGATTGAGACTCGAAAAATACAAGATATGTGTGCACAAGAGTCGTTAGTGCGAAGAACTTTATTTCCATCCCTAGATTTATATATTTTGTCGGAAGAACTTGTATTTAGGGTGTTTTAACTGTTTGTAACATTCAAAATATGGTATCCTTAGTGTAGTAAAACTTCCCCCATCTACGAGGGCGATGCTAAATTTAGACTCTCGTCAATTTCTTTAAAATTTACACCCGTGAATAAAACACGACATATTTAGTGCTTATTTAATAGCCATCGCCTAGACCAGGGAGACAACTGTAAAAAAACAAAATCGCTATAATAAAATCTGACTGGTTTATTATGTTACTTTGTCTACAAAGCCAGTTCGGAACGAGAACACTAAACGGTAAGAAAGTGTTACTGTGTTGAAAGTATCTGGGTGAAGAAAGAGTGATGTGCTGTAGTTAAAATCTTCGGTGGAAATCAGTAGAGTCACAAAGAGATTCTGGATGATAGAGAGATGTAGTTCTAATTCAGGTCCACAGATCAATTCTAGTCGTGGTCGTGGAAAGCCTGATGAAGCTTAAGGCAAGGTTTCTACTCTTGTAAATGATGATATTAATATTACAAATGTATTCACTTGTTTCCAACCGAGCATTAAGTTTCACAAGTTAAATACAAGCCTGAGTAGAATTATCAAGTGTTCATTTTCATAATAAACAGAGTGCATTTTTGTCACAAATAAAAACTAACAACCAGCTCTAAGTGTACAACCGTGGAAACACTATTTAGTTTGCATATTAGTACACCGTACAATATAAATATTGTACAAAGTAGTTGGGGATATGAAGTTCAAGTATGTTTTATTAATATTAAATTAAATTAAAATAATGTTTATACCCAGATCTAGATGAATGGCTACTAGTTGGTTTTGGTTATCATTATGTTGAAATTGAACTTTAAAATGCCATTCTGCCTTCTGGAAAGAAGACACATTTATTGTTGGTCTCGATGGGCATTGAAATTACACTAGATCAAGTAACTAAAAGTCAACACATTTATTAAACAGCTTGTGTAAAATATCAGAGGAAATGAAGCTGACCTGGACATTTCTTACAAATGATCTAGCTAAGGCGAACAAAGCGAACATTTTATACAAAATGGTCATACAGAGCCAGAAATTAAATTAAATGTGTGAGCCAGATTTAAGTGCAGCACAACATCAAACAAACATTTTGGTGGTGTATAAGATTTTTTTTTTTAAATTTTGTAATGTGGATCTTAATTGATAATGGTCCCACACGTGCAATATATAATAAGTAAATGCACTTTTAGTGTTGAAACAGGTTTTTTGTACAACACATTATACCTGATAAGTTTGGTTAATTACAGCAGTTAAACAATTAAACACCATAGAAACGAGTAGAAATAATTGATAATAAGATGTAAGTAAAATGGACGCGAGTGTAAAGTAATACCGTCAGAGGTGTTAAATGTGTACATTTCGACTATAGGCTGCTCAATTAGTTAGAGCCAAATAGAAAACAATCGTGCCAATAGTATCCATCATGAGCAACCATGCATGATACAACAAACAGGTCAGCCTTGTTATTTACAAACAAGAAACAAGTCAAATTTCGCGTGGATCCTACTGTGTTTAATATTCAAGACCCAGGTATGATCGAAACACAGAACCGAATCCAGTTTGAACTGGATCGCGGATATTTAGGGAGTTGATTGCTCTCTTGATTGTCCCCTTGAGCAGGACCAGGTAGACAGATAGATAGATAGACGCGAAAGTTTGTTTATTCCCTGATTTGCGGTTCCTGATTATTTGCAAACCTCATATTCTCTTGAATGTGATCGTCTAATAAATTAGTTAGTTATTTTCTTTTTTCTTTTTTGACGTTTTTCTTTGTCTTTGTTTAAACTTTTTTAATTTATAAATATTAATGTTAATGATTATATAATTATTTGGATATACACTGTTCTAATAAAAAGATATAAAGATATAAAGAACCGTGTATGTCCAAATAATGACCAATTAATAATCAATTTACCTCTTCTACTAGTTTCATATTTACAAATTTAATGAGTTTCACTTTAGATTTGTAATATACAATTTGAATATGTTAGCAAAAAATGTTGTATTATTGCATTTCAAATTATTGTACTTGATTAGTTGTCCTCCTTTGTAAATCATTTATTATAACTGAATAATATAGACGATAAACGAATAAATAAATAAACAAACAAACAAACAAATCTCTCACAATCTCTATATTTTACAGAATAATGTTATATTCAAATATCGGCACTACTTTGTAGATATTAAAATACAGAATTTAATTTCGAGTTAGTATAGTAAAAATATCATAGAAAGGACGAGGAATAAAAGGGAGAAAAACGTTGACTTCGAAGTACATAAGTGGAATGCAAATTAACATCACAGTAATGTTGGTTGTTGTATAACTATTCGATGACATCATAGATGCAAGTACAAGCGAGATGAGCAATACAAATCGTTAAAAACTAGTTGGAAATACATTTCAAGTTCATAATGTAAAACACGTATATCCTGCTATGGATACGGATGCGAATGACACAAATTGCAGTTGCTAGACAGGGCTAAATTAAGGGCCAAGTACTTTGAAGTAAAATACGAGCTGTTTGCTGCACAACATGAGCTGGTAAACGCATGAAAAACCATTACGGTGGATGATTTCTTGAGAACTGGTCTCAGATGGTAGATGCACTTCATTAAGTAAGGTGTTCTTCAAGGTGCTAGCACATACTTTAGGAAACAGTAAAACTGAAATACTTTGCTAGGTACTCTGCAGTTTCATGTGTAGTCACATGATAACGAGATACTTATACCTATCTGTAAAGTCGACTGTAAGTAAATCATGGGGGTAGTTGTATCTGCTATCTACTATACCAGCCCTTAATTCATTTCTGGCCGAGGGTGTATACAACAAGCTTGTTTAGTGTTTTAGGTGTAATGCATATTCACGAAAGTAGTAGTAGATTGTTAAATTGAAATTATTTGGACGTACACTGTTCTTAAAATAAATATTTTATTGTAATATTTCGACACAAAGTCTAGTGTCTTTATCAAACTGGGTTGAACAAAGCAATGTTTTAACAATACAAACAAATAGAAAATAACAAAAACGACCATGAAACATTTATGCCAACAAATTATGATTAAAATGAAAATAAAACATTGCAGAAATAAATTATGTACAATTAATTTGGAGTGTGGGCGCTAGGAGTACTCATAACATTAGATGTACATGCCATGAAACAAGCTTCCTTAAACTTCTGTTTATTCCAATTGGATTCTTGGCATATTGCATAGGAACTCCCAATTGATGAAATGATGGTTTTCATGTACATGTTCTGCGATTTTTGAATTATGTACTTTCCGCTGTGCTACATTGTTGTACATTGTACATTGTACATTGTTGTTGTTGTAAATGTTTCATGTTCGTTTTTGTTATTTTCTATTTGTTTGTATTGTTAAAACATTGCTTTGTTCAACCCAGTTTGATAAAGACACTAGACTTTGTATCGAAATATTACAATAAAATATTTATTTTAAGAACAGTGTACGTCCAAATAATTTCAATTTAACAATCAATTTACCTGTTCTACTAGTTTCAATTTATAATAGAAGTAGATAGTTTCGGTTTGAACGATTGATTTAAAATTCCTGGACTCTTAAGTCAAAATCAGACAAGAGTCAATTCCTGCACGACTATTTAAATCGTGAATCTCAACCAGTAATCTTCTCATAACCAAAATACGTAAAATCCATGCAATATATAACTTCGGTTAAAAACCTGGAGGGATCAAAATCTTAATTTCCGGAACGCAAAACTCCACAACTCAGACCCCAAACATGTAAATAACTCAATCATTTAATTTATTTATACATATTTATTAACTTTTTCTAACTGACTTAAATAATTAACTTTTATTAAATTTTAATTAACTTAAGTCTTATTTCTATCTTTCGCATATGTGATAGAAGCCAGGTTCAATTCTAAGGTTATTCTGCACATATGACGATCCTATGTAAAAACATGTTTGAAAATTATCCATGACGTTTATACCTGTTATTATTTATTTTTTGTAAGTGTCATATATTACTTTAATATTCTTACCACAGTCATTAACAGTCGGCACTTCAAACATAAAGTAAAAATAGCAAACATTAAATAGGTACTTATTAAGTATTAAGCATAACTTATTTATTATGACCATTTTGGCGAAGACGATAAAACAATATTTCACAGTGCACCAACTAGATAAAATCAAACAAAAAATGAATATCAACGAAAATAAACCCAAATAAAAAGTTATAAAATGATAAATGCGAAACTAAAAAGGACACAAACGATCACTCATACAAAGTATGTTCTTTGTATTAGGGTGTTTTCTCCCTGGGTGGTCTAGGACTCTAATCTTAATTAATGAGTGTACACATTCTCTAGTGTTAGCCAGGCGAAATGTTTGTCCCTACGCATGGTAAAAGTGCGTCGCAAGAGGTCAAGACGAGACCTGCGTGATTGATGTGGATGACGTCAGCATGCGTTATCTGTTTTTTTTTTGTGAAAGTATCGGATTACAGACGAAAATCAATTAGTTTTTAAAATCGATTATCGTAAGTTCAATGGTCACAAAAAGTAATATCGATAATCGTGAGTAATTCGATTGATCGTTTAAGACTTGGCACAGAATGTAGATATTATGTAATTAATTGATAATTATAGTTTTGTTGATGTGGGTAAGTTTTGATAATGCTAGACACAATCGAGAAAGCTGCTAAATTCGTCGCATTAACCACTCATAGCGTACAATAGGTTTATAACTTGAATGTTCCTGCCTGACTGAGTGCATAGGGTTTAACCAAAATTTTAAAAATTTGGTTACAGGTTACTTTTCTCAACGCATATCAATTTTAATTAAATTTCTCGTGGACAAGATAACGGCATGTCACTTTTCAGGTGTCCTAATAGTATTTTGGAATAATTGTGAAGAGGGCTAATTCAAATTATACCACCTCTGGCCGATAATTTGAAAGTTGAAGAAACATGGCTGAAAAGTTTTCTAAATGAAAGAGGGCCTTATACTTAAAATAATTGTTTGCTTTTTTTTGGGGGGGGGGGGGGACATAACCTCACTATTGGCCATTATATGTAGTTTTTTTGACAATTTAGCCAGCACAGCTAGTGCAAAATTAATTTTGAGAATTGGTTTTCTGGATATAGTTTCTAAACACATTTAGCTTCAACTTCAGCTATAAGGACAAAGCGATTTCTGCTTATAGCTGAAATTGAAGCTAAATGTGTTAAGAAACTATATCCAGAAAACCGATTCACAAAATTTAATTTTGCACTAGATGTGCTGGGCTACACTATCGTCAAAAAACGACATATAACGGCCGATAATGAGGTTATGTCCAGACCAAAAAGAAAATCGCTGTTTTATTAAAGGTACTCTTTTAACTTTCATGAACTTCTATGGTTTTGACCCTAGGGTGACTATAATAGCCTTAAGAAAACCTTGGAAAATTTTCAGTCAGGATTGCCGATGGCAAAAGAAAATAATTATTAGATTAATTTTATTACAAGAATTGTACAACATTCCAAAAATACTATCTACATTGTGGATGTACTCTTTACTTTGAATTTTAATTGAAGTCATTTTGTCTCTATATGATTGTTGTTGTTGTTGTTGTCGTTGTCATTGTCGTTTCTTGGGGTTGGTTTTGGTTTTGGTGCCGTCTTTGTTGTTCTTTGTTTTCCTATGACAACACAACTTTTTTTCTACACAATGCAACTTGCTGTGAAAGGCATGTTGCACCGGAGTTAGGACACAGTAAGAGAAAAAAAACTCGTTTTTTGGTTTTGTGGGGACACGAAAAAAATATCCGGATCTTATTTCTTCCGCTCAAACCCCATTTCCTCACAAAAAGTGGCGTGCGCTTTGTGGTCCCGATATTATATTTCAACCGAAATTAATTAATCTGATACCAAAGTCGAAAAAAACTAATCTATATCTATCATCGGAGACAACAAACTAGTCGACGAACAGCTACCCCTTTAGAAAGCCTGTTCTTTCTCTTCAGCTAACTTGGGGTTGATAAAAAGATTCGAAGCCAAGATTGTCGACGGGCAAGTTACAACTTATAATGCAGGTTAAATGAACGCACTCACAAAGACTTCTTTCCGCGCTAACGAGCAGAAAGCCAAAGATTAGGATCTAAAATAATTTTTAATTTCGGATAAGAGAGACTCATCACGGAAATCTTCCGTCTGTAATAGTCGGTTTCCGTTCTACGGCCGGGTCTTAGTCGAGATAACATCCCAGATATTGTCATTGTCTTCTTAGGAGTGTGTTGAGTAGTGTTGGCATGAGTGGCTGTGAGGGCTTAATTAACAACAGGTAGTCGGGCAATTGAATAAATTACGTGCGGCAGGTTGGTGAGAGTGCATTCATTGCGTCGGTAATGCTGCTGTCCAAAGTAATCGGCTTCAGTAGAGTAGACCATATTAAACAAAGGTTATGCGTAATAGGCGTGAGGGACAATTATTTATGAATTGTTCTCGTCTAAAAACAAGAAAACTACAATTTAAAATAAAAATGTGGTAAGGATAGTATTTTGGTGTATTTTAACTTTTAAGCAAGTCAGCTGACTTTATATTATTTTATTTATTATTATTTTTTATTATTTAATTTATATTATTATATAGATTTAAATGTACAACGTGTTTGAAACGTATTTACAAGAATTACAAGAATATTTACATGAAAATTACTTTTTAAAATGTTAATTTTGGAGCTGTAATAGTAAATGCAACACTGAAAACATACTGCGAGAATCTCTAAGTGTTGACCTATACAAAAATCATGATCTGATATACGTTTGCAATAATTAATAATATATAATTTAGAAAATGCATTTCACATAAATGTCTTCCTTTGCAATGAGTTTAACTACATTGTGTTTTAATATGTACAACAAAATGAAAATTAACTTTTTTAACTAGTCAGCTGACTTGCTTAAAAGTTAAAATACACCAAAATACTATCCTTACCACATTTTTATTTTAAATTGTAGTTTTCTCGTTTTTAGACGAGAACAATTCATAAACAATTGTCAAAAAAAAATCAAAGACAATGCAAACTTGATAATTTTAAGTAAATTAACGTTATAAAAACAAAGTAATTACGATTAATTATCAGTTTGCTAACTTCTATGTGGCATTTATACACAATTGTTTATGTGCTATCAGACAAATTGTTTATACAAATAAACAAAATATCCTACACATAAGCTATTTTGTGCCTTCAAACAACAGTGCGTAACGTTAATTTTGATTTAAATGAAGGTTTACTCTAAGTAATTGTTTAATCTTTGATTATGTACACCTTATTTGGGCTTTATTCGATGATAGCAAATATGTTATTCTCATGGAATTTGATTCTGCATAACTGACTTTCCATCTGCGAATTGAAAATCCCGACAAATGTGATGTCTCATTCCGTGTTAATTAAAAATAACACTTCTTAGTCAGATGCAAATAGCGAATTAGCATATAAAAATCTTCCCACAATGCACTTAATATGATACATTCAATACAATACGTTCCACCTTTGCAAAATAAGATAAGTAAGAAAGAAAATAAGCATACCCGTACACACACCACAATCATGCCACTTATAAGTACTTGTAATATATTGTTCAATTAATATTTAACCAGCATAACTAATTCAAAGCCACATAGCATGGTGCACGCCTTATGACTTAATTAATTCTTACTCATATGCTTACAAGACAAGATATTTAATGAAAACAGGCGTGTACCTGTATCTCTAAAGCACACGCATGTACGTAGGCTGAGAAGGACGTCTTATTCAATGTGGAAGGCTATAAATACATATAACACAACGTAGAAATAAACAAATGAAACAAAACAAGTATGTAATATACACGCACACACACACAACGCTTGCCTGATAGCTTAATCAACACTCACAGCAGGGTATGAACTAGATAAAATACACACGCACACGCACACGCACACGCACACGCACACGCACATTGTTACGCAAGGCCTGTGCATCATAAGTAAATAACACAATCAATCAATCATCCCACAAAAATTAAATTTTATTCAAAAATACTGGCGTTTGGGATTATCGAAAGTCTGTACATCAAGATGTGTAGGTCAAATATTATAATTGCTATAAAGAATCAAAGTCAACAAGCAAAGGTAACCGAAATAGGGAGAGAAGCTACTTCACAACAGAACACGCAGAATCTTACCAGCATTGAAATCTCTTGCTTGGTGTGTTGACGAGTACCCAAAAATTTAAATTTAAAACAAAGGCTACATTTGTAGGGCTGCTGCCTAAAAGGGTTGCCAAGAACATTCTGTATCATCCTTGTTAACATTGTCAAACTTGACATTTTTTTAGCTAGGTCCCATCAGCAAAAATCTTCCATAAGAAAATTAACACGTGGACGATCTTTATGCCCTGTGACCTTAGAGGATTTTGATCCCAAAAAATATTGGCCATTATTGACGTAGGCCTACTCTACAGCCTTTTCTGTAAATCCTCTACTTTGTTTTGTATAATTTGGGAAAGTGGTTCGGTCAAAATATGCTGATTATCCAGAAGGAGTGTGATTTGGAATGCATATTTTCGCGTGTTTGAGCGTATATTTGTGCACAGTTTCAAGACACAATGTTATAAAGGACCATTTAAGATTGGTACGATGCTCTATAGTATCTATGTGGAACGAAAATGAAATAGCTTAAAGCCAATTAAAAAAATTTCCCAAACCACCAATTTTCGCCAATTTGACAATGGAAAATTCGTATAAAATCAAGTTACAAAACATAATTTTTTTAAACGGTCATTTGAGTGTAGTTTTATGCTCTAGATTATGTGGTAAAAAATAATTTTTGAGGGTAATAGCGCCTTTAAAGAGCAATGTCAACAAAGAAAAAGCATGTCAATCAGAGGTCATGTTCGGTTTGTATCGTAAGACGTGACATACGCACAGACGGACGGACAGAAAGCTGGTGCACAAAGAGTTGCTTCACTCCTATTGACCATGATGGCGCAGAGTAACAACTCATAGACAAAATCTCATGTTACGATAAAACTAACAATTTATGTAAGAGTGTTGCCGGGAAATGTTTTTTGTAAAACATGCATAGTAAATAAACGTAACGGTTGGGGGTGTGAAAGATCTGACAGTGTTGGCACCCTACTAGCATTTTAACGCCTCAGAGGATCGTTAGATAATATCTTCAGAATTAAACCCCCACCTCTTTAGTAATTCGTTGTTTTGTTTGTCGCATGGCTTGTACTGGAACAAAATGCAGTGCACGCGTTTTGTACATGAAAGTAATGTATGTGGATAAAACATATCTTGACTATATCAAATATTGCAATATCACATGAAGTATATTTCAATTGCCCCCCGCCCCCCCTCCTCTCTCCCATAAACAAACACACTTAATTTGGTTGAAGCATGCATTAATGTTCTCTATTTTTCTTTTAGTATAGAATAATAAATAATAAAAAAATAAAATAAAAATAAATGAATAAAATTGTATTGCATCAGTAACAGCCGTGCTGTTTTAAAATGAGATTCTTGGATAAGAAATCTTTGAATCTAAACAAATATTGCAACAGGCATGCATGTTTCATTTCAATTGCATATGTGTATTCATTACGGAAACAATTAATCCGTTCAATATTGTTTTATTTTCACAGCGTCACGATATGCTATGGTATCGTCACTCTACACTGCAGCACGAGTTGGTTATTGGTTGGTGATTAGATCTGAGTATTGCGTGGAATGGACAGTACTGCGTGACAGGAGGGATATTGATACAGGGCACTATAGACGTCACGTGTACACATGGCTGCATTAATACTAACAGCCCTCAAAGTTAAAAGTATTCGAAAATATTATAACGATTTATTTCAAAATTCAGTTGTCTGATGAAACGCTTCTCTAACGGTCCAACGGAGCTCCCACTCCCAATTCGCTAGGGTAATACTCACCAATTGTATACTGAGGCTCGATACAATTATATTTTTGATTTCAAGGGTTTTAAGCATAAGCCCGCTTTGAGGACATAGTTATTGATAAATAACAATTATCGTGAAATGCTGCCCCAACGTGGAATTCTGGGTTCGATTTCCAGTCGAGCAGATTTTTACGACAATTATTGCTTTCATGAATTAAATATTTATTATCTATGAATTGGACACCAACACATTTTTATAAAACTAACAACCCAGTAAGATGTCAACTTACACAGCATAGTCTCAGCTCTCATTAATACAAAAATGTTGGTATGCTATACCTATTTATCTTCTCCTGTGTAGAATTAGTGGTTAAAAAATATGTATGTCACATGCTACAATCCCGTCAGATTTTGGTACAACTTATTACAACCATATTTACCATTATTATATACACCATATTTAATAATAGTTGCAAATGTGCAATACAATTTCAGAGATTTATTCCATAGCAATACCAACCCATAGCATACTAGTTAAATTATAAAAAGTAAAGTTAAATATGTATTAATACAGTACCATAGTATAGTAATAAAAAACATTAGTTAATTATCAGTAGAAAAATAATCGCTTCTAATTGACTACGCGGATGTATAGAAACAAGTACATGAAGTTTATTGCTCGAATTTACACTGCTAATGGTAGTGAAGCAAGGAACTTCGTTATCGCTAGATAATTTGAAATAATGGAAGTAATATAATTAATATGGACCCCTTTTGTTATCTGCTGTAATGTTGGATACATTAGAATAAAATGGCGCTTATGCACTCGTGTTTTTGCATAAGAAGAACGAGGTTAATGGTTGGCTCATCCCGTCTGTACTTATATGCAACAATGAAGACGGCGTGCAGTAAGGAAAGGCTGAAGATATAATAATGCACGATAGTAAAATGTTGGCTAGAATCATCCACAGGCGATTCCAAGTCTTTAATGGTGGATTCCGACCGGAGATCGAACTCAGGTTCTCAAAACATAGGATCATCGAGTAGAGGCGGAGGACCCGGGTTCGAACCCCGGTCGGGACACAACTTTTTGAACATTGCTCTTCATCCTTGTCCTTAAAGCAGGCTTACGCTGAAAGTTTGTAATTTCATGGCGTGATTTAATTTTAATTGTGATTTAATTATGTTTAATTGTTTCGTAAATAATAAAATAAATGTCTAACAAGGAGCATAAATGGTTAAATGCATGAAGGACAAACAATTGTACAAACTCAGATCCAGTTTGTGGGACAGGTGAATTAAACTATGCCAATGAGTTAAAAAGGGATTGCTTCACTTTCATCACCACTTATAAGGTATATTTCCAAGCACGCAAGGGTAATTAATTATTTTGCTACAACTATACAACGTGCACACCATCGTCAAATAGCGTGAACCCAGATGTTACCCCAAAATAGAGGCAGATACTTGCAAATTAAAATTTACTCCTTAAATAAATTTTCCCTTCGAAAAAAGTTATCTGTGATTGAAATATTTTGCTTTGTTCACAAAAACCAACTTAATTTCGGTCGCATCCTGTTGCACGGAAGAGTCTGTCAGTAGGGCGCATTTCCTCGCATGCACCCCCTATCTATAGTCACGTTTGGGTTTAGGCGGGCCATGTACTCGCAGCAATAGCGTGGGAACCACAGATAACTCACCAGAGAGTTTGAGATAAAACACAGGAAACGTCAGGTATCACGTTTATTTATTTGATTCTTATTTACTTTTTATGTTATAATTATGGAATGATTACAATAGATACGGGATATAAGGGCGGTAGAGCGTGGCTGCTCCGAACCTAAACCCACCCGAGTCGCTAGCCACATCACTGACTGGGTTAAGTTGAGGGGCGAGACCGGATATATTGTCTTGGCTTTGTTTATAGACAGAAGCTTTATAACATCTTTTACGAGAAAATCATGCAACACACCCATTGATTTGTATATTATGACGATTTCTAATCAAACGTGTCATTGACTAGAAGTCGGTACGCCCTTCTACTCTCTGATAAGCTATAAAATATTTACATATATTTTTAAATTCTTGTAATGATAATACCTATTTAAAAAAAATTAAAACATTCATGTATGTGTTTTATATCACAATAAGGTTTTAAGAAATTGTATAAATTAACTGATAATAAAATTAATCATAAAAGCCTCATTTGCTACCGTACTGATTTTATTAATACAATTTTTCCATGTAGGTCTATTTATTTGCTATTCAATGTATGTTTACAAAAATTGTACAATACAGTAAAGAGTAATAAATTTGAAACTATAGGAGAGCAAGTATTTTTCTAGACAATACTCATCAAATTATTTGAACTTGGTTCTTGAAAACAGCCGAAATGAATTTTACAAAAAATATTGCAAGAACAGTGGTAAAGTTCAATTGAATATTCTATGTATTAATTGAGGTAAAAGTCATGCGAATAATGAAATAGCATATTTACTTGTAATTCTACCATGTTTTTGCCAGTGTGACAACAAAAGAGAGAAATGCATTAATTATTGTTAAAAACTGATAAGCCTGTGCAAGATAATACATGGAATTCGTATCAATGTTGCAATGGACTCATCCAAAGACACCGGGAATGTCGTAAAAACAATAACAACAGGTTGATGCACCTTTCAGTTAAAACAGTGGAGTGGCCGGAAGAGCCGTACAGAAGATCCCAAGGCAGTTTCGCAATCGGTTTTTATGACAGTGCATGCATGCACAGTGCACTTCACATGGTTTGCTGACGTCCGTCAACGGAATGCATACTCCTCGTCTGACACATGTTTCTCATATTGTGAAACGTATTATTTTCCACTCGTCGCGTATGTCATTGATATAATCTAGCTCTGGCCGCCTAATAAGGGGATCTACTAATTAGATGGCCACGAGTTACTGCATCACATTCGTTTCTTGTTTCGAGAATGCACTTGACCCGGAGGAATTCTTTAATGCACTCACTTAACATATAAAGTGATTATATAGTGAAGACCAGTGTGCGTGGACCATGTAGTGACTTAGTGTAGACGTTATCTCAGCATCAATGCATTTAGAATCTAAAATATGGTACAGTTTTACTTGAAGCAAGATTTGCCCACGCCCTCTTTACTTTATTCTGGTTTCGGTTTTAAGAGAGTGGGACATGCGTTTTAAGTGAATTGCTGTTCGGCTCGGCCGACTGACACCACAGGTGTTTGAAATTTTGAACATATGTCACGAATGTGGAAATATAGGGCTCTGCAGTAACATATTTCTAAATTTTGTTTTAATTTATACAAAATAAATTAGTTTTCACGAATTTTGATTTTGTTAAAAATGTCAAAAATTGGCCATATTCGGGATTTTTTTCTGGCTGATAGAGACAAATTTTTGAAAATCTATGACCACAGGGCTGTTCATGTATGCTTTATTGACAACTTTGCCAAGTTTCATATACGTCGGATGCATCATGGCCGAGCGAATAGCTATTTGCTAACTGCCAAATGTGTCCCATTCCCTCTAAAGTCCACAAAAGATTGTTGAAAAGTTGGCTGAATAAAAGAGAGACTTCTAAACATAAGTATTATGTTTATTGAGTAGGGCTGTTGTGCTCATTGTCATAGTTTATAAAACACTTTCTATTAGAGGCGTCATAATTACATTAAAGTACACTGTACACGGAAGATTTCGCATTATTATAATAATACTACTATACTGAGGGTTCCATGGAGTATTCTTTAAAATATATTTTGAATTTTTCGACAAGTTTTATAGTATATTTCTGTAATTCTATGTCATTGAACGGGAAGGAGTGGTAACTTCTCGATGAACCTAGCTGCACATAACGGTAGGAAGTGGGCTAGGAAGAGGCAACTCGAATCACCCAGTTGATTAAGTTAAATGTGCGTCTATTCCTCTCAATGCGCCCCCCTCAACCCTCATAGAGAGACAGCCTAAGTGATGGCCGGGCGATATTTTCTTATTTGTAACTGTTCATTGTTAGCAGCACGCAAAGAGTTACGTCTGTTCAGGGTAAGAAACTCCCCATGGAGTTTACAGAGATAATATTTTGACGTGACATCAAGACGGCGGGGGGCGGGGGGGGTGAACGTTGAACCCTACCAAATCTAAGCTGCGGGAGATCAAGAACTAATTTTTACCATTTAAAAAATACTTTATCCACACTTTTCTACTAATCACGTTTCCCTTCGCCCCTTCGCTTACCTTTGCTTAAAGGGGTATTTACCCGCTAAACTCAAAAAATATATTTCATTCAGGCTACCTAGTAATGAATTTAGCAATTAACAGAAAAATTATTGGGGCCACCATGACCTCCAAAAAAATTGTCAAACATGACATTTTTCGAGCTATAGGTCCCATCGGCAAAAATCTCCCATAAGAAACAATATGGGGACGATCTTTATGCCCCATGACCTTGGAGGATTTTGATCCAAAAAAATATTGGCCATTATTGACGTCCTCTACAGCCTTTTCTGTAAATTCTCTATATTTTGTTTTGTAATTTGGGCAAGTAGTTCGGTCAAAATATGCTGATTACCAAGATGGGGTGTGATTTTGGAATGTATATTTTAGCGTGTTTGAGGGTATATTTGTGCACAGTTTCAAGACACGATGTTATAAAGGGGCATTTTAGATTGGTACTACGCTCTAGTATCTATGTGGACCAAAATAAGCAGGTTAAAGCCGATGTAAGAAATTTCCCAAAACACCAATTTTCGCAAATTTCTTGATCAAAAAAATTAAAAAAATTCGTGTTAAATCACAGTTACAAGATATACTTTTTTAAACGGTCATTTTAGTGTAGTATTGTGCTATAGATCACGTGGTAAATTTTTTTTTTGGTTTTTAGCCCCTTTAAAAGTAAAAATATATTTTCACTTTTCTATGGCTTTCTACCTGCAATGAATTTTAAGTTTAGTTCATAATTTTCAAAAAGGCTCGTAAAGAAGGGTGGTTAGATAAAGGAGCTACTTCATGGGTTACAATTCAATTATTTTAGGCCTAATTGTAAATTGTAATTATTTTTTGTATCATTCAAATTGTCAAAAGGTAAATCAAAATAATGGGGATTTAAAATTTAAATTGATTTTGTCATTTTCTCATATCTTTCAAGTGGATAAATTAGATTCCACAACTTTGACCAAAATAATATCTGCATAATCATGCAACCTTGAAAGTAAGTCAAAAACATTTTACACAACATACTAAAAGACCATTTCACTATCCCCTACTAAAACGCAATTTATCGATTGCAATGTGTCCACAGCTGCGAGCGGTTGGTATCTTCTCACGGCGTGAACAGAGTATAAGTAGGTGGCATTCATGCAAATCTTCACACGGAAAATGAAATTATATTACTCGTCTCTAGGGTAGGCTGTTTCCTCACCTCTATTCTAATCATCATTTCCTCACCCTACACACTTTCAATCACACTTCCCTCGCAGTGGCGCGAGGTGAAAGGGTTCACACTTTCCGAACAGTGGCGCGAGGTGAATGGTTCACACTTCCCTCACAGTGGCGTAAGGTGAAAGGGTTCTCACTTCCTTAGGATAACAGTGGCGTACAAGGATTTGTACTTTTCATCTTGATGTAACGATGCATGTTTCAAGAATAATTGTATCCTCTCTCCCTTATCAGTGGAGCCGTCCGCGGTAGCACATACGATAAGGGAGCAGGTCCAAAGCGTATGGCTCTACAAGGACGTGGGTTCAAATCCCGCATAAGGCATGGACATGGGCATGTAATCGTCCTTCATCGTTATCTACCACCACTCATAGTCTCGAATAGCAGTAATAATACATAACTACAAACATTGAGCAGCTTATCAGTGGCGAAAGGTAAAAGGTCTCAAACTTTCTTCCCTATTCAGTGGCGCAAGGTGAAATAGTGCTAATAGTCCACTGTGGAGAAATTATAAATGGTGCATGATGTAAAAGTTCATGCATCGTGCATTCCTCTTCCTTCAGTGGCGGAAGGTAAAACGATGCAAGCAACTATGCGTGCAGTCATGCACAAATAAGTGCAGCTTTAGGAAGCATTTCATGAATGCTCATGGTCATGCAGTTGTTAACCAGAAATGAAAATGTGCACGGCCCAATTAGTAATCACTGTTAGATTACATTAGTCTTGTACAGTGTAATTACCTTATCTGTGGAGACAACTTTCCACGAACTGTATCTAGACTTAATTAGAATTTCACAATGTTGACCTGCGCTGTATAATCTAAATGCCTATTCATCTGCTATACACCAAGTTCACAAAGCGCTTTCCAGGATTTAATTGTGCAACTGAGCTATTTATAAAAAACGTAGGCCAAACAACATCAATATGCATAATCGAAATCTCTAAAATCAATAAAATCACGGGTGCAATCAAAAATGTTTATTTATCATTCGAATCAAGTGCAAATACGATTACCAGACAAATAAGTATATGTCTAAAACAAAATCAACCGAAAAAACAAACACAAATCAATGAAAGTAAATTATCACACTAATGAATCAACCGTTAGTCTGTGGAATTAGAAACCAAGGATTTGATAATTATAATTTATAATAAATGCAAAGTGAACAGTTTAGTGGGAAATGGAGTGTTTGTATGGTAAAGTGAATAGTGTTTTAAATGTGACATAAATAAATTTACTTTCCCTCCTAAATATAAATTGAACTCAAAGATGTCAAAAGTAAATATAAAACTCCATTGTAATCAACAGGTGGTGTAACAGGAACACAGGATAATCCTCATGTTGTACTCGAGTAGCTATCATAACATTGCGTCGTGGAGGTGAATATATCATAAACTTCCACCCCAACCTTTACTAACAAATGAGGGGTAGCAACTCATCAGGATACAACCTCAAAATGATTACTAAGTAGCGATAAATTCAAAGACATGCCACTACTGATTGTTTTGTAAAGTGTGATAGAAATACAAGAGAAGCAAATGGTTTTTCTAAAGCTAAATGAGTTTATGCAATCAGAAATATTGGATTGGATTTACGTGATTTTCTTTTTAAATTCCAAGACTTGTTCGTTTGACAGTTCAGCACACTTTTGAATTTGATCCAACTCTATTAAGCCTATTTTATTTTAAAATAAACTTCAATATAACAGCTAAATGTTATTTAACAATTAATTGAACTTAACACTGCTCTTAGGATGGGAAAATAAGTCTTTATGTCTCTCCCACGACGGTCTGGGTCTCCCTCGTTTTCTCTGCTATCCCCTGTAAACTGTTTCGTCAGAATCCTGTCCTCCTGCATCCACTTCATGTGTCCGAAACACCCCAGCATTTCTCTTCCCATCTTATTAACATTGTAAATAATTTGATAATACATGAAAGTATCTGATGTAATAGCTGTGTCAATAAAAGTTGGTTGCGTTCTATTAAATCTGCACATTTCGCTATATTCCAGTTTTAGGAAGTGTTAAATGAATGTGAACGTAAATTTAATTATAAGATGGTGTTTACTGTTCATTTTTTGAAAAGTTTAAGTAAGAGTTTGTTTTTGTGCTGTTTCAGATATTGCTGTTCAAAGTGCGTTGATATTGCGGTGGGAACAAACCACGCTCAAACTGACACTGCGCTACGCCACTGCACATCCTCCACACCACGCTACGCCACTGTATCCGCTCCACCCCAACCGATCTCATACTTTATCCTCTGTCTTACATTCTCCTTCGTGTCTGATCCACCTTCTTTTGTTGCGCGTTGTCTTCTATGATTAGATTTTCCATTCCATATTCCACAAATCTAAAAATCAAATGAGAGGTTTTGAGAGGCGAGAGGAGAACATGCCCCGAACATTAGTACAGATTCGTATGTGTTGGTTGCTGAGCAGGAAACGCTAAACAACAATAGCAGAGTGAACGAACAATATGGTCAGATTCATCCGATGGAAATGGGGGAGACGCATCGATTTGCATAACTGTGGCAGTAAAACTAATCAGCTGAGTTGAAAATGAGGGAAAGGCTCAAACCGCAAACGAAAATGGGAGACTTAATTCCATGAAAGAAACTTAAAAAGATGATAACATTGTAAACAATCAGTTTTTAGGCCATTCCTAGTTCCTAACTATAGACGCAGAAGTTGATTAGTTTGGGCTAGTAGCTCAAATAGTAGTAGTAATTACTCCAGTTTGATCATGACTAGAGCATCGCTATATTTATTGTGGCTGGTTTCCATGTTCATATAATAAATCACCCATTGATGTATTATGTATTTATATTTAATTAGTTTTACTTGCCCATGTGGCAGGAAGGCCACTTATAGCATAATAAGCATCGTTGCCAAAATATTGTACGTGTGTTCAACATGCATGGTACAGAGTACTCACACTAAGGAGCGATGCTAGTTAATCAACAGATTGTCGAAGGATGTAATATAGTAATGAAATCTAATTGAATTATCTTGGTGGTCGATGTAGGTGAACGGTGAACAAACTAAAAACATCATGTATCATACACTTTCCTCCTAGCTACTTTTAAAATACTTTCTATTATTGTCCTGCACACACTGAGAAGACATCAGCTACGCATTTCAATCATTAACATTTTCGAATAAACATTTCCATCCAGGAGCATCTTTTCCTAGACAGCCGCAATGATTTACCCCCCCCCCTTCCCCCCTCCACGCAGTCACACATGCCCCGGTGACAAATGCGTCTGCCACCCGTGACCCGATAACTCGTCTAAAAGGGTTGCATCCCTACTTGACAAGATATTAATGTCTGCCCGAACCACACGTACACAATGTAACACACACTGAGCTCTGTCAATAGAATCATAAAGTTGCAACACATATGGCTAGAAATCAATCCGACCCGTTTTGTCTAGTCAAACTATGATTAACTTCAAAGTGTTCCGTAGACTGAACATCGGGACGCTCTATGGAATTAATAAAGGAGTTTTATTAAGTCCTAAAGAGAGGCAGAGGATGATGGATGAATTAGAGTGGCTGTTAGTGGGTTAAATGAACAGGTTGAAGTAGCATGGGAAGTATGGTTGTATTGTTAAAGAGTTGGAAATGTGTATTGATTATGGGAAGGGTTATTTAACGTCAATGGTATAGAAAATGGGTAGATGCGTCAAATATAGGCCTACGATAATGTTTGATGTTGTGACACTCTCATGTGTGTTTTGAGCGGTTGATAAAGCTACCAAGTTCGGGTTCGAAAATCTAGGGTTAAAAAAAGACTCGTAAAGGAGTATGGTAAAAAAATGGTACAACAATTTCTTATAAGCTATTAACGTTGATTAGCGAGACGTTCCCCTATATGCATCACTTTTCTGTCCGTCCGTCCGTCACTGTAAGTGTCAATCTCACCATAAAAATCGAACACGACCTCTGATTGACATGCAATTGTTTTAAGTGAACTTTGAAGTCAAGGGGGCGAGGCAAGAATTTTTGTAGCGATATTTTTTCGTACTCGGCACCACCACCAAAGATTTCAATGAAACGATAATATTTTATGCCAGTCTGTTGATAAGTAGCTTTGCTACCTGTTTTAGTACTACCGTACCCATGATTATTTAGCAAAATATACGATTTTTATTAACTTTCAAGCAAATCCAAAATTCGACAATATCGTTAAGAAATGTATGTCATCCGAAAACGTTTTCAGAAGTGTTACATTATCCAACCCTTTATTTACATTTCCATGACATGAGTGTAAAGTTTCTGACATTCTGACATTTGTGTGATGGCAGTCAGGAGAAACAAGATTTTGTTTAGCCTCCTTGGGAGTTGGAAGTAATCCTAAACATGTTAATTAGATTATTGTTTAGAGATTTTTGATAATGTGTTGCCCATATAAGACGAATCAGTGCACTTAAAAACAATAGAACATGTTTTCAAAATACTTGTACGTTTTGAAACCGACTATTTTAATGAGGTAGATCCTATGTAGTTTAAGTGCAGTGTGTCTATAGGCCTACCTAGTTAGACATGGAACTGCCCAGCACTCATGCCAATTATTTCTCAGCTACCGGATTCACAAAAGAAAAACAAAAGCGAACACACTGCTGCTCACCGCGGAGTAATGAAATGCAGGAGCGCTCCGCTTTTAGGACCCGGCAATAATCATTTGGCTAGCGAATCTAATTATCACAATTACAAGATGCTAAGATGCACCGCACCGCACTCAGTCGTGCAGTGCAGCCAACATACTTCATTACAAGCCAGGAGGTGCAACTTTCTGCAAGCTTTTACAACCACCAACCACGGAGTTTTTTAAAAGATAAGCAGTGTTCTTAGTCGTATTGAACTTGTACATGGAAACATGTATGTTTTGATTTGAAACCACAGCCTTTAACTCTGAATCTAGGTGCCCGTTAGGACGCCGCAGCCAAGCCGCGGTGCGCTACACACTCAAGCACCTTATACACCAAGCAGAGTTGGGGTGATTTCGAGGTGTTACCCAGCCGTCATGTAACGTGATGTGAACTTGAAAACTATCACAATCGAGGGGATTTAGGTACCTGACAACACATGCCAAATTTTATTGGGTACGACCATTCCTTCTTGGTGAAAAATTGGCTTGAAACATGCTCAAAATCACTTTAAGGATGTTAGCTACTCCTACTACTGCTACTACTGCTACTTACATCTAATACGTCGGCCCGCGATTCTGACCAGACGGGTGGGACTACAATGTTCATATTTTACATGGACATTAAGGTTATAGTATTATAGTCTCTTTTGAAAAAAAAAGTTGAAAAAGTTTGTTGGAAGGCTTCCAAATAAAGGTTTTAAAATAAGCCTTATACAATCAACAAGTAACCATAGTTACTTGACACTTGTTGACGGTATAAGCAGAGTACGGCGGGAAAGTGCGATACGTAAACAATGGCGGACATTTTAAATTTTGCTTCTATGTGTGAAATGAGAAAAGTTGTCATTATACTCTCATAAAACAAATCAGAAACCGTCCCTGACCTAGGCCCAGATGTAGAAAATTATTTATAATACAACAGTGTAGGTCTAAAGTTCCATTAGGCTATAGGACTAGATAAAATTATTACTTACATTACATGTTTGGCAAGCCTAGCCAACCCTAGGCCAGCACAACATAGTTCTGTCACACAATACACACAAACACAATGTCGAAGCAAGGTGTCAAAATAATATGCGCTTGCTCATCTGTTTGTTTACATAATTGCAACAATCAAATCATTTCACGCAACTCGTCTTTCGATTGGCCCGCGTTTATGAAGGCACTGCCATCTAGAATAAATATAGAACTTTTTCGAGCTCTTTGCTATACGCATATCTTTTTAAAGTGTCAAACGAAAACGACTTCGTTTTCAAATTGCGTTTTCAACAGTCATCTCCCACGAACTCAAGAATTGGGGTCCAGTCCTTATACCGTCGTTATACCATGGTTATACCACCTATACCCAGGATGTACATGAATCCGGGTCTAGATATTTTACATCCTATATTGTTATTGCTAATACCATAGAAATTAAATCAACTTTGATAAAATTATTATATTTTAACATATAATTTTGCAATGGAACTTGAAAAAGTAATGAGATCACACACATAACAAAAACTTGTAGAAATACAGCCAAACCTTACACACTCAAAAGAAATGAGATCTAAAAAAAGGGCCAAGCTCATCTACCCTTCCACATTTGCGCATTCTTAATTCATAAACGTACAGTGTCCCATAACAGCATCCTCGAAAAGCTTGGCAAAATAAAATTTGCATGTTATTACGTTTTAATTAATTAGAAAAAAGAACTTGGATGAACTATTTCGTTTAAATTAATAATCGCAAATTCTATTTTGCCAAGCTTTTCGAGGATGCTGTTATGGGACACTGTACGTTTATGAATTAAGAATGCGCAAATGTGGAAGGGTAGATGAGCTTGGCCCTTTTTTTAGATCTCATTTCTTTTGAGTGTGTAAGGTTTGGCTGTATTTCTACAAGTTTTTGTTATGTGTGTGTTAGATTTTAATTAAAACTTTATTATCTGTCGTTTAGGCTTGGTATGCACAGCAATTTATGGTATCATTTTGATTTAAGGAATGTCACGTAATTTTTAGGAAAACTAGACAAAACGTTACTTACTCTCTTGCCTTCGATTAAAAATAAAATAAATAAATTTGTATTTAGATACAACTCACTGAGCTATACGTAATTTCTCATTTCTCAGTCTGGACATTCAATTTAAAGCAGACCAAGCCAAACCCTATAGGCGACATTCGTATTGATACATATATTTATTATTTATAATAATATATTATGGTTATATTAATTTTTCGTTGGAGAACCCTTGAACAACTGATCCCAAATCCAAAATTTGAGTACAATTAATTTTTGAACAAAACTTTCCTGTTATATAACATGTTTCATTTTTGTACTTAAGTTTTCTGTAGTTTATTTCAGTTTTGTCCACGTATTTCGAGCAAGGAGCGCCTGAACAACGCCGTATGTAACAACGCCGCTTCGCTCGTACAGTGTGCATAATATGCGACTTACATGGAGGGCGCGTCTGTCTACACAAGTAATAAACTGTAGGCCCAGTAATTGCACTTAATTATGACAATAAAAATTTTGCATTACAATGTCTGGCCTTTCGAAGTATAAAAAGTCTGATAATGAGATGGTAAGGTTGTAAGTGGCCAATAAAATAATTTATTAGGGTACCTCCCACAGGACTACACCTATCTTCTTATATTGCACGCAGAGCAATGTTGGTTATGTCGTTAAGTACAAGGAAAAAACTCGAGATTGTTCAACAATTAAATACTAAAAATTGTTTTGACGTCCAAGTACAAGTGCTGGAAATAATACGTGGGGAAGCAGAAGAAATCCGGAGGTCCGTAAACCTCACCGATGATTTTGAACATTTAAAACATAAACTTTATTTTGCTGAATAAATTTCTCATTTATAAACCTGAAAAAAATGTGAAACCAAAAAATTGTACTTGAAATGTTTTTTAAACAATTAAAATATGTGAAATTTCTCGTGGGAAACCTGCCCAGGGTGCAATGCATTCCCCTTCGGAAAAAACTTTCGGAAAAATTGCCGGTATCGACGGGATTTGAACCTGGGACCGCTCGAAGCCAAAACTATCGTTAAAAAATATATTGTGTCAAAACTTAAACCCCAATCGTTTTATGAGAAAATATATAATATCTCTGGCACTATTTTTTACCACTTTCGTCACAAAATGAACCCCATCGCCTCCTAGATAAACTGAATGTTGCTTAACATTTGTGGACACAAGACATAGACATAGAATACATATATTTCCAGCTATAGAGCGCATCGCGTGCGGGTTTATCACAGTGCAATGCTGCACGCAGGCCATACAAGACATGGCGTGATAATAGTGCACGCTGGGCTGTGCAATACCTCGCCCAGTCCCACCAACAAACACAGCCAAGGACGATTCAACAGAAATATTATTTTAAAAACTGAATAATGTAATAGTTCTCTAGAAATAATAAATGTCTGTAAGATAAAAATGTGGTCCCACTAGTTTTAAGTGTCCATTCCGTGCTACTAAACAATGGGTGACAAACACGAAAACGCAGACTGGTCTCGTGTTAAAGGTTGGAAATATTCACTCCTTAAATTATTGACCATTATATTGTAGTGAAACATGGAAGGAAACACTTAGGAGGTAATATTTATTAGGGTTGGATGTGTGTTTATCCTCTCATTAGATTTAGAATCGGGAGACATTAGATTCTATCCATCCCATGCTGCACTCGCGTTTCTGTTGCATGATAGCAAACAAGTTGAGTTTCCACGCGTATCTCGATTGAAATGATCGTAAATTTGAATGTTATTGTTTCGTGTGCGGTTTAGAGCAGTTAGTTTGGCATCTTCAAGATGCGAATCTAAAACGGTAGGAGGTTTGACGTGAGGAAGCTTGATTTGTGACCACCTTATACGATCCCGTGTTGTTGGGAATTAGAATTCGATGACCTTTAAAAATGGGGATCTTGTTGGAAAACATTAAACACACAATAATGACAGGACGAATAACTATAAAATATAATAACTATAACCTATATTGGAATCCGGCGTCGGCGGTCTCAGCATCCGACTCGACACCCTCGCAGGGGCTTACGTGCAACGTCTTCACGCAGGCGGACGAGACGAGCTTCACAACCTCCTTTCACATACACGCATCTTCCGGCCTCGACCCCGCTTCAAGTACCATTACCCCCTTTTGCCTTTTTTCTTTTTGTGGAACTAACTAAAAAATTGTATGTTTTCTTGGTATTAGTATTAGTATTAGTAGTTTTAGGGCTCTTTAACAGCTAAGATAATTCGCGCCTCTAAGATAAAACAATTTCTTTAAGTTTTAGTTACCACCATGTATATTTCTTTCCAATGGGAGGAACGTGAGGGGAGACGTGGGGGAACAAGGGGTGGACAGGCCTGTGCTGGTCAGAACCAGCCACAAGCGTATGGGGAGGGCAGGGGTTTCCCCCACGTCATGGTCGTCTTCGTCGGTGTCATCCGTCCGTGTTGTCATTGTCGTCGCCATCGGGGAGGTAGTCAAAGGGAAGGGGTAAGTTCCCCGACGATAACCCAGAGCTCGCCATTAGTTTCAGGGAGTGAAACTCTCCTACTCACGGGCCAAACCACGAGAAGGTTGCGAGTTGGACTTTGATGTGTTTATGTGTTTACGATATGAATTTGGATATGTAACTGAATTTGTAACTCTGTGATCCCTGTAATAGGCTACAGAGGGCCACACGTGCCCTGCATTAGCCTTCCTGCCCTAGGGGCAGGTAAAATACATTAAACTATTATAATAGATCTGGTGTTGTTTTGTAACGGCCAATACAAATTAAATTAATCAAAATGAATTAAACTAAAAATAAACACACAAAAAGTGATAGGTTGCCCAGCGGTATATGCATATAAAAAGGAACACACAGTGCGGTCGTAAATACATTTTAAAATTCCAAAAGAAACATCTCTAATAGTATAGAAATATACACATTCGAAACCTAAATTGAACTCAAAAGTGCTTTGTGAGAATGTCCACCAAACTTCAATGTTGCTACCAAACGAACACAACGCGTTGGGAAATCACTCAATTATGACGTGACATTTTTACACCGAGTCGTTACTATAAGAGGCGAGCGCGTTGTTACCAACGTAGGTAATATAAAACTGATAAGAGCGAACACGCCCAATACATTGCCAACCTAAAATAAAAGCTAATATAACATGTAAACAGTTTCTAGTCGAAATCGATCGAAACCGTATTAGAGAGAATAAAAAATACCGAAAAACGCAGTGTTACCAACATGGGTCGACCAACAAATGATTTAATGATGGAAGTCAATTTTGATGGATTGTATAGATATCATATTTTGATATCTTGATTGGTCTTGATGTATATATTGAGTTTTTCAAATATGTTTTTATTCGAGTCTAAAACATACTACATACATAAATACTGACTAAAAGGACACCCATTTGGAAATTTGGCTTAAATTTGCTCACGAACGACAAGCACAAAGTTTCTGTTATCAAAATTTCATAATGTAAAGAAGACAATTTTGATGTATCGTTTTTGAATTAGTGATATCTTCAATTCTTATTTCCTTGATATGTAATATATAATTTAATTTCAACTTAGTGTAAAATCTATCTGAAACAAATCAATATGTTACAATATTATTAACAACATTACTAAAAGCACGGGAATTTCTGTGTTGAAAATAAGATCGTCCCTGATACCACCCAAGACTACGTACGACTATCTTGTGATAAGACAAAAACTTGGCAACTTTTTCGTTTCATTTCCCAGTTTGCAATGAATGAATTCAATGAAATGAAATCGCACCGTCAAACTGTCAGCAATATTGCGTCTTCGGTATCAAGTCTAGACAAAGCACAATCTCTTCCAATTATTTCTAGTCTGCTACGTTTTGGGCACGAGATTCTATATTACAAGAAAAAGGAAATACGCAAAAAATTCATCTTGGAGGAAAAACTAACTTCGTATAATACAGAAACTATATCAGTTATCAAGTTTTTGCTGATCGTTTTTCATATATACGCTATGATATTCTTCTACTCGTCGTGTTCTCTCGAACAGAATAATTGAAATTACAACTACTTCAATTCACGACTTCTAGAAACTCGAGAGGAGTTATTTTTATTATAATGTATATCAAATCAACTAACGTGTCTAGATTGCGTTGTTTGAAGCAAATACATATTAGCACAAATATTGATGATAGAAGGCACTACTCGCTGAATGTTTGCCCTATCTCAGAATATTCTCTTTTATATAAAAACACACACTGTCGTTAAGAGGATGGGATAGTCGCGAAATTAAAACCACGCGAAATTAGCATTTTTCGTGATATCTCAAGAACGATGCGAAATATCTAAAAACTGATTCTAGACCCATAATTGTGGTTTTTGTGAGAACTATATAATGCAAGAAAAAATATTCAAATATAATAATCGGTGCGGTTTGTATTTAAGATTTGCATTTAATTGATTAAAATTCCAATAAAAAACTTAATTACCATCACATTACAATATTTTTTCGTACAGGCTATAGTTCTCACAAAACTACATATCGGTCTTGAATCAGTTTTTAGATATTTTGCATCGTTCTCGAGATATCACGAAAAAACTGTAATTTCGCGTGGTTTTAATTTCGCGACTATCCCATCCTCTTAAATAGCTCTAACTAACAAACGATTGTAAAGACAATTAGTTTTCCTAAACATGAAGTTCTTTATTAAGCTTAGATCTATGCTTATTAGTTTATATTGTTTACAAACAATTCTCTGCAGATGCCTATGATATGGTCAAAAGTATATATTTTTAAATCGACATTAAAACGCATTCAAAGGTACCGGTACTGAGAATTGAATAGCATAGAAACATAGATATGACTTCCCTCTTTCTGCTCAAGTCTAGTATATAATAATCGATTGTTCCACTGTGGAGCTCCAACCCGAACCATTGAAGTCGGTTTTGTCAGGTATGCTGACTGCAACTTACCGTGACACAGACTATAGACAAGTTTTAGGAAACGATTAGAGTATAAGTTCCGCATTTTTCATGTCAACAGCTACAAAACTATTAAAGTAAAAAAAAATACCGAACACGTCACGAACCCAAAAACTAAATATATGACTATTCTATTCCCAATAGTAATAATTAAACAATGCCAGAAGCAATTACATCAACTACACACAGTCCGAAGTAAGTGCAAGCTCAATGTACGTATGTGCCGTGCTCCACGATTGTAGACCGCCAGCATGGGCTAACGTGACTTCCATACAGTGCGGCAGGGCTAATAACACAACGTTTTATGACCACACTAAATTATATTCACTGTCAAAAACCAAGCTACCTACTTTTCAACGCCAGTAATAAAAACAATTTTACATTAGTTTTTGCCTTGAACGAAAAACAGTCGAATATTACTCCCAACTAAATGCTGTAGGCCTATAGCCAAAACTAGAAATTAGCAATGAATCAGATTTTATAAAACATTGGTAATAAAGGAAAGTTTTGAACAATGATATATGGAATATTTTAGCATCTTTTAAGTAGTTCTTCGCACGGCGTATTATTGGCTTCCGTGGTAAAGGATTTGATTGCGTGTTTAATGCTATTACAGAACATAATAACCAAGGCATTGTCCTAGGATCGACTCCCCGTCGATGTAAATCTTCTTCTAGATGGACACACTTAAAACTTTGCAAAGCCATTTATTACGACATGCAGGAAATGTGGAAATCAGGTACACACTAAAAGTGATATATTTGTTAATATAGGTGTTCTTATGTTTGGTGTTACAAAGAAACCATAAATTCAGTTGCAAGAACGATACTAAAACTGACAAAGTATACAGTTTCGATTGCCTATATACAGACCAAACTTATAGCAAAATAAGTATATCTATAAAGTAACGATAAATATAAATTTGTATCTTTAATATAGACAGCTTCGACCCTGTAAGTTTACTCTCATATTTCTTTTAACTTTCTTTAAGTCTTTGTATTTCATTTACTTCTTTTAACGGGATTTTAAACGATTTATTGTTTATATTGTAAACTGATTTATGTAAAATGGTACATTCCAGTTTTTGATTTATTCCATGTAAAAAAATAACAAAAAAGCTATGACTTAATCTATAGTCGAAATATTTTTTGTTCTTATATACTTCTGTTCCATTGTCATGTGCGCCGGAGTGGGGTATAATAGAAAAGTAAGATAAAAGACTATCCGTAATAATAATATATCGATACTGTTAATGTATTCTGTTGCATCGGAGACAGGCGGATTAGCATTGCAAATTACAGTCATGCTGGAGAGTGAGGGATAGGACCAGTTGGTAGTTAGCGAGACGAGGGAAATCTTGCAAAGCGCACTCAAAACGATCAGCAAGTAAGAAGGAATACCTGACGAAAATCTTCCCTGGAAGAAATTATTTAAATAGCCTCTAAAATTTGTTTTATATAACATTTTTACTTGTTTATTTTGTTATCATTTAATGGCTAATTTTTAACTTTATGAATATCATAACGAAAACTTAAAGTCAAAATAATTTTGAGTGGAATATATTGGCAGTTTGGCATTAATCTATATCTCTGTAACTTTGCATAAATATACGTTAACGCATCCACGTTGGTTTCCAGCTGTCAGATGTATTTTCATTTGTTTACAGAATCAAAAACATGAAACTAACTTATTTTGTTGTAATATATTACTATTATGGGAGCGCTATGACAGAGACTCTTTCCTAAAATAATTGTGCACATTTTTAGGGTTAAGATTCAAATGGTCAAATTGACTAGAGTTCTGTCTTTAAAATGCAGAAAGACATAAGATATATTATACAATAATTATTTATTATTTGGAAACACTTTTTTTGTTATTAAAACTATACAAAGTGTGGATGTTCTCATTTCCTTCTCATTCAACGTTCCATGTATGATGAAAGCACGTAGCTCAATTCTAGGTTGAAAGTCAACCTGCATTTGTTTAAAGATACTGAACCTTTATTTTTCTATGCATTAAGTTTTAAGTTTGTCGTTAAAATATATCTCGCGTGGGTACCTAAGCTCAATCTAGAAATAACATATTAAATGTGGAATCCTTAAACGTTCCATGGCAATACTAGTGAGCAGTTTAGCTTCTCGTTTGTCGTTAGTAGAATCGTAAAGTCCTCACTCGACTATCTCCCTAACGCTAAAGAAAACACACCATTTTCAGCTTCGACGAAGTTTACGTTTATTTTTAGGTTTTTATTGCGTTTGTGTGGCAGGATTTTGTTCACGCCGACGACTCGTCACTGTTGTTCCTGTCTTTAGTGTCAGCCTCAGTGTGTGTTAGTCGAATAGTCAGTGACAGAAATGAAAAGCTTAGACATACTTAGCGCGTGAATCAGACGAAATCTCCAGAAACTCCTATTTTGACATAGAAACTAGTAGAGCATGTGTTATTATAATTTTGTACCTAATCAGAAGAGTACTCTTGATGCACACTTGGCCACTATATTGATTACTTTTTGTCACAGTGGTAGCTCGCAAGTAATCCGTCATAATTGTTTTGACTGATTATGATCTTCCCCTATTATTATGGTATGGTGATTGGATGAGCGTAGCGAGCGAAGCGAAGATTCCATTTCACTACACTGGAGAAAAAAATCCGGAATGTTTTTTTTTCTTTCTTTCTTTTTTTTGTATTTTTGTCTGTCTGTTAGCACGATTCCGGCTAAACCAATAATCCGATTGCAATGAAATTTTATGGAGACCTTCGAAATCTCTGAACGAAGAACTGCCACGTTTTTGAGCGCAATCGGAAAATTATTTCTTATAAAAATCGGAATTTTGCGATTTTTTTCGATTTTTTGAAAATTTCTTCGACTTATAACACCTACATGCTTTGTCCGATTTTAATGATTTTTTCACAGAACCTTAAGTTCATCAATTAAGATATTCGTGTGAAATTTAGGCGCGATCGAAAAATTATTTCTCATGAAAATCGAAAGTTTACGGGTTTTTTCTTTGTTTAAACAATTCTTTGACTTATAACACCTACATGCTTTACCCGATTGTAATGATTTTTTTACAGAACCTTAATTTTATGAATTAATATATTCGTGTGAAATTTGAGCACACTTGAATAATTATTTCAAATGAAAATCAAAACTTTACGATTGTTTTCATTTTTAAAATTACGATTAAAAAAAATTAAAAATTTAAGTTTATTTTTTTATTTTTTTAATTTGATTTTTAAAAAATCCTCAAGTTAGTAATGATTTTTTCACAGAACAACAGAAAATCCGCATAACACATGGCAGCTCAATGCACCAATTACGCTCATCCAACAACGCGGCGGGACTTAAGCGTTTTCCTAGTATTTATGTAATGTTGACTGAAATGGTTCAAGGTTTAAATTTTATTTCATTTGGATTGTTGGAAGTTTTCCTTTATTCAACCTTCAGTATAAGATAAGAATCAAATAGTTACAGAGCTAATATGCACAATAATCTCATATTTACTTTACTAACACTTTTTGCAAGAACTTTATTTTCCAAGTTCTTATTAAGTGCAAGAGCTTATTGCGTATTTTGTTTTGTTTTGTGTGTATAACGCAATGTTAATTAATGGTTTATAATCATGTAGTAAATTTCAAGATTTGATACTTTTCTTAATTTGTATAAAAACGAACCAAGTGTTGGTGCTTTTCTTTGATAGATACCATTTTGTAAATAATTATTGGCAAGTAGCCTTCGATTTCAGTAAAGTTGAGCAACGAAATCTTGTATCCAAATGAATTTTGGTTGTTCACCACTTGAAGTCAAATCTTTGTTTCATAACTTTAAAAAAAGGATGTAAAGCAGAAAAAAGTTTTTATACATAAACCCATTTAGTTCTGCTTCTGCAAAACGTGAAGTCTAACATGTCTCGACGTGTTTAAAACATACCTCGAATGTGTTTTGTTTTAACACACTCATTCCCCCCGAAATTGTTTTTCAACAAGTTTTTACTCGAACAAGTGTATTTTGTCTGTAACCTGGAATATTTCACATCCCCCTAAAACAACTTACTCTACTCTACAGATCTACAAAATGCCATCATGTCATGTAACTACCAATACACGATGAATAATTAATTGTTGTAAATGTGGCACCACTACACGCCCACGCCTCGTCGGGCCCGCAAAGAGCTGGTTGTATTTTCGTAACGTTTCTTCCCTACTTTAACAAGTAACTATTTGTTCTGGAGGTTTACCTATTTTTAGATTGTATCAGAATCGATTCCGGCCTAGATAATTTCAAAGGCTAATATAGATACCCGGACGGTCGACAGGATATTGGAAACTATGAGTCCTGGATGGAAATCATTGGGGTATACAAGAATAAATCCAGTAGGACACTGAAATAATCCGACACTCCAAAACCACGGATTGTATTATTCTAATGATCAATCACTGTGTTCCAGCAAGACGTAGGTGCAAAAAAGACAACTAAGCTTGTATTAAGAAGAAACGTTTAAGTATTTGCAAGTATCGTCAAATAAAACAGCGAAGAATGTCCAACCTGCTTCTTCACCCCTAGAAGAAAACCTTGAGACGAGTCACCAAAATCTCCATGGCAGTGGAATACTTTTAGATGATGATAGTGACAATGACCGCATCCTAAGACTGTTAAACATTAACTAATAAAGCAATGTGATTGTCAGTGCAGAACATTCACCTCCAATGAGTAAGGTACCTTAAGCTCCCAACAACCCACAGTGATAGTTGGAAATATCTGTCTGGCGGATTGAAACTTGGATGCCAAGAACATCACGAGGTGTTACACACAACACCGACGGAATCGTCCTCCACCAGTGTGAATCCTATTTAGTTCTATAATAGAGTAACTAGCGTGTTTGCCAGAACAACGATGTGAAAAAAACTGTCTAAGCGGATTGAAGAGGGACTTGACGCACTCCTGAAGTGTTAACATACAACACTAGACGAGCAAGAATGTGCAACCCTCGCTGCCTTCACCCCCATACGGAGTAACCTTGAGCGGGTGGGGCCCAAACAACCCCAGGCAGTGGATCAACTGTCTGGCGGAGTTGAAGTAGGATGACCGCATCCGAGGTGTTCACAACAACATTAGATGCAATGCGGGTTTCTACTCTTATGAATGTCAAACGTAGAGTACACATCAATTTATGTGTTCACTCGTTGTGGTCCTCTTCAGCGGACAATGTATACTTAGGAAGCAATGCCCAACGGCTGTTACTGGGTTCTCACACCCAGCATTCTTCAGTCGGGGTTGCCGTGAGCTGGTAGTGATAACGATTCGATGACATCCCGAATTAGATACGAGCTATCTCTCTATTGGTAGCTATGGTACTGTGGAATTATTCCAGTATTAGCACAGTCAATGTCAAGGATCAAAAATACTGGTCAGGTATGTCTGTTTTTACATTTCTGATGGACTTTGATCCGTCAATATGAAATTACATTTTTGTAAAGTAGACAACGGTGAAACAGCATAAAATGATGATCAGACCTGATGTATAAGCTAGAAACTATAGCCTTATTGAAGGCAGTAAGATACAAGAATAGAACCAACGTATACCTACAATAAATCAAGGTCATTTGTGTCTTTGGGATGGGTCAAGATTAAATTATAAACGGCATCATTTTTTGCCTGAAGAAAACTGGGCGTCTAGCTCTAATTTATAGCCCTGCAAAAAACTTATATATTTTTTACAATCAATGAAAAACTCTATGGTTGGTTAGAATCGTGGATTATGGGTTGGAATAACGTAGCAAATCTTTCCCGTCGTGGACAGCACTTTGCAACACATTTCCTCGCCTCCGCAGCCTTTCCACCTTCCAGCCCTGACTGGCAGTGAACAAGGAAGGAGAAAGGACCCCAATTATGAAAGGTTTGCTTAGAAGGCTTTATAGTTTATAGTGTGTTTGCTACTTTGCTTACTTATTATTTAAATGTATTTCAGAAGTAGTATAAATGGCAAGAAGTCTGCTTGAATATCACTATAGTAGCGGCTATATCACCTACAACAATTTTGCAATTAGTGATAGTAATAATATATAACTTGTAGACAATTTACTCCTTCTTGTTTTTGTCTTGCACGTTTTCTGTCTGACCTGTTCACTTTGCCTTTGTGGAATTTATATTATGTTGCCAATTAAGCTTGTAACTAATAACAGAAAAAATACACAATTTAAGAAAGTAACGTTTGAGTTTTCGTTTATAAATGCGAGAAATAGTTATGACATTTTGATGAAGACTAAACGTCCGTTAGCGGCTGATGTGAACCTCGATTAAACCTTGTCTGTCTGTAGTCTCAACATTCAGTGGCTGCAGCGAAGACCCAACAACCATAGGACTAGCCACACGACTACAAAGGACTCACTCTAGTAAAATACTAATTGAGACTGCGATACACAGCAACATCCATGGAACTAAATGGCAAACAAAAGGGGGTACGTAATTTAAGTATATAAGGTTACTTACTAAAAGGTTCACTTTCAGAGTAAAATCAGTATGTTATGTAACAAGAAGTCATATTTGTCATGTCACAAGCACGAGTACAGGTCTACCAAAAATAGGGAGCGAAGTTACTTTATCAACAGCTTGTTGACGAAGGGTACACAAAGAATCCTCCAGCATTGAAGGGTTTTGTTGACGGTGCCAGGTTGAAAGAATAGTCCACTTTGTACGGCGATTACCCGAGGTCCCCCGAACCCCAGGGTACCATCCCAGTCGTCATGTTCGGTTTTTGTCGTGAGACGTGATACACGCACAGACGGACAGACAGAAAAGTTATGCATACTGCCTTCTCCTGCGGCCATGAAGCATGGATCTTATATGTAATTTTGTATAGTTGTCAAGCAAAGATTCATACATGTTTCCATTGTCCCTACATTGTATGCTGCACTGCACATTGCAATATGTACATTTTTGGTTGTTGTACAATTATCAAGGTGTTACATGAAACTCAATTCTTCCACTCCAGAACAAGATTTAATTCAGTGTCAGTATATTACGAACATCGTTGTAAGTGTAGTGTAGTGTAGTGTAGTGTAGTGTAGTGTGTGGTGGTGTGTAGTGTAGTGTAGTGTAGTGTAGTGTAGTGTAGTGTAGTGTGGTGAATTGTGTAGTGTAGCGTAGTGTAGTGTAGTGTAATGTACCTGCGATTACAGGTGCTGCATCACAATAACACATATCGTAGTTTCACATACTAAAATAAAAAATAACATGGTATGCGTTTGATTGTGTTTCCCAGCAGTTATTATAAAAAAAGTAGAATCATAAAACACAGACACAAGTTACGTGTAAGCGATTCTAAGATATGATGTTAAAAAAGTTACACTGCGGTGGCGTTTGATGTGGATAAGTCTCACCAGAAAAACATAAGAGCTATGCTTTCCGATCTGGGAATATATTTATAGATCTTTGTCAGTATCTTGTGTAGAATGAAAGAAACGGTGTGTTGGATTGAGTCCGGATCTTACCGAAGAATTATGTCACACACACACTATATCTATTCCACTTCAGACCACCAAACCAGTGGCGTCATGATGTGTAGGGGCGGTAAAGGTGCGTGAAAATAGTATTTTAATTTTTAATATTAAGCATTTATGTTTTTATTTCCTTGCCAAATGTAGCATTTTGTAGCATCTACTTTTCTTTCTATCTAAACTCTAAATGTGGGGTGTTTCCTCACTTTCTTGCACTAATGGGTTGTGATGTAATATAGTAGATTTAAATAAATATATTATAATTATTGCTAGACTAAGATACTAGACAATTCTCAATATAAATGGGAAAACCTTTGTTCTAGTAAAATATCATTTTGTAGCGTTCTGTAGCAACAATTTAGCATCTAAAGTCTAAACGTAACGATAATTTTACGTATAACTCAAGTATTGTGTGTGCACATATTTTCGTCGTAATATGGGATTGGCATTTCCTATATTACCTGCAATCCTATCTAGTGGTCGAAATGGGTTGGGGGGGGGAGGGGCTGCGAGGGGTTACCATACCTCAAAATAAATGTATTGGCTTGGCTATATTTCTAAAAAGAAATATTGTTCTAACCATTCTCCCACAGAGAAAAGCGAAGTATTTATCTACTGTTTGTTTTAAACATTTACAACTCGTTTTGCTGTTGAAAACACGCACCATTGCTTCAAATCCTAACGACATGGAAAAATGTAAGTGGGCAAAAATTTCTTTATTGTGGGTTCACTGTACGAGAACTCATATGATAAAATCATTAGTTACAGCGGGAAAAAGGCTGTTTGGAAGGATTTCCAATTTGACAACTGACCCTAGCGGAAGATTCTCCCCAAAGTTTCGATTTTTCTGGAGGTTCATATTCCTTCTCAATCCACAACCAAGAAGCACTTGTCTCGTCGCGGGAGATCTGCGTCCTCCACTCACTCCAGTCCAGACCTCCATCTACTTCAGTGCAAGCCCATGCCCAGCATCCTCGCCCACAAAAAACACGATCGTCTGCAACCCCATCCACCCTCCCCGAGGAAGCGCGCTAGGAGAGATCACCAAGAATGCCTGCGTTGCCACGTCGAGGCACTCTCTCGGTCCTCGGCAGGAATCAAGAAAGAAAGAGTTACTTTGATAATCTCTGCTCTTCTCGGCATTGTTTTCGGTTCGGAGAGAGAGAGAGAGAGAGGATGGTTTGTTCACTGGTTGGGCCGGGTAGCGAGCGTTGGATGGAAAACTTCGGAGATACATCATAATAGAGGTGCACTGTCACAGTGGCGTTCGGAGCTGACTGGTAGAGAAAACCGGGTTAGCATTTTAGGTTTTGGAATGCTATAAAATGCCAATTTTACTAATTTTACCCACATGACATCATTTCCGCTTAGAAGGGGAAGAAACACCCCACATTCATGGTTTTTGGAAAGAAAAATGTCGGTGCAACAAAGTGTAAAATTTGATCAAATTTGAAATAAATAAATGATATTTTTACGTACCTAGACTGGTAGGAGGTTTTAGTCCAGTAGTTCGCTGGTTCGATTCTCTTATTGAACCGGTCTGACCCGTCTGAGACATTTCCTTCCAACTGCCCTATCTCTAACCAATTAAGAGCAGACTGACGAGTGTATAGGATAGGTTTATCCGATCAAGCTGCCAAAGAAAATGAGTATTTTGTCGACGCAATCATGCCAAGGAATGGAATGTTCATGCAAAACACGAAGAAATTGAGTTGTATTTAGTTTACCACGCCTTTAATTTATTTTGGGCGGGTCAATGCGTCACAACTCGAGACGAGACGTGGAATGAAGAGAATCATCTCGATTAGCCTTGTTGCAGTGGCACGGAAGCATCGTGTGCTACAAGCTCATTTATTGAGAAATATATTTTAATTTAATTTAAAAATTTAACAGCGTAAAAAATACGGCCGGAATATGGAAATCAATCCAGTGATTAAAAGATCCCTCTCAGACGGGTATCGAACCCGGGTCTCCCGATTGCCAGTCGGATCACCCCTTAGCAAATTCATTCAGATCTGTAATGCACCAACAATCCAGAAATTAATCGTCTCGTAGCACAGGGGTAAAGCATCCGACCGGCAATCGGGACGACACCCGGGTTCGATACCCGGCTGAGATGGGATTTCAAATTTCTGTATTGATTTGGATACAATCAAATACTCCTGAGGGAATGTTTACCGAGTAATGAAACCGAGAAACCACCCAAAATGTAAAAAATTACATCGAATACACACATTTTACAAAAGTTAAAATCTTTCCTTGTGGTTTGGAGGCTGAGATTCTTGCATGTGCGTGCTCAAGGGGTTCAGACTTGAACTCGAGTGATGAAGGGGAGAACTGAGAACAAGGGGCAGGTTGAAGGCCTTGGTTGAATACAACTGTACACGTCGTCGTAGATGACGACGATGACGGAGAAGTCTTCAGATGTGACAAAGCTGAGGGGAAGAAACAAGAAAGAGAACAACGGAAATATTAACGTTCGTTGTCATCTGTGCGAAACCGTGCGTAGGATTCTGTGCGTTCATCATTGCACATGACGTTGCGATAGAAAAAAGAAAACGAAAAAATATAAATTATCAACCATTGTAATTTTTTTATTTTCACGGCTTCACACAGTTATTCGAAGTTTTTTTATGATTTGGACGAGAAAGACAATGAAAGTAAATTAATACTTTAAAAGCATTTAAGGAATCCTAGACCAAATATGATTTCTAAAGAATGCAGTAAAAACGTCTGAAGTAAGTAGAATGTAAGAGGGCTTTATAAAGAGCGGATATTTTTGAATTTTTTGACGGGACATACTCAGAATCACATTGTATTCAAATTACTGGAATCAGTTGCCAAGTTCGAATTGAATTTTAGCAGCGTTTTGTATATTATTTCTACACTCCTTATTACAACCTAAATTAAGTTATTGGTTTTATATGGTTTCAGGCGCTGCACGATTTTCGTTAAGAGTACAATTGAAATTGTACCGGCAGGCGAAAAATGGCAACGCAACACTATAAACCCAAAATCCTTTATTAGGTTGTAGATAAAGGAGTGTAGAAATAATATACAAAAACTGCTGCTAAATTAAATTTGAACTTGAGCAACTGATTCCAGTAATTGAATACAATGTTGATTCTGAGTATGTCCGTCAAAGAATTTCAAAAATAATCCTTCTTACATTCTACTTACTTCAGACGTCTTACTGCTTCTTGAAATCATTTTGGTCTGGGATCCATTAATAACAAACACATGGATCTCAGTCATCGGACTGTGACTGCGTACAGTGCAGTGTTGTGACTTGTTGGTCCTTTGGGTTCATCCCTCCTTACAATCCAATGCAGAAATCCTTAGTTCTAATCCCGATCCAGGCAGAGATTTAGAGAAAAATATTTAGGAAAAAGTTGAACACCTCTTTCCTTGTCGAATGCTGCTAAATATAACGAATTTTAGGCATTATACGATTCCATTATTTCTTAGGTTGCAATATAATTTGTACTTTTTGGTAACATACAGGACCAAAACGTACATTTATTTTTGCAGTAGATATTTTATGTGTAATAACCTGAACCACTCGCAATTCTTATTCATTTCAATCTACCATGCTTGTTGCTTCTGTATAGGAAGTGTTGTTACGTTTTATCAATATGTCATTTTTTCGTAAGACATCAACTTTTATGTACTTCAAGCCTACTCTCGATTTTAAAGAGATCTACTTTCACAAAACTCATAATTACGTTCACACTTCACACATTCAACCTTATAAGAAGTGTTCCAAGCAGTGTGGAAAGTCTACCCCTAGTGACTCCGGAAGGGCTGTCCATTGCCAATGTGTTTGGCATAAAGCTGGTGTAAGATGCAGGGGTGAAAACTTAGAAGCACACATGCTTGCAGTAAAAGAGGTATTTAGACATAACGATGTTTAAACAAACCTCCCTACATCAAAACAATGGAGTCAGGCTGTGCACAGATATGAATGCCAGAAGGAAATGGGGAATATAATACGTCACATGAGCTTTAGGTGTAAGAGGGGACATGTTTTTTATTTAAACCAGATACTAACTTTGCAATGCATTAATACCAATTTTCCGTATAAAAACGTACTCACATTGCAGAAGTTTGTGGTATCATACGCATCATAGCGTCTTATCGTGTAAATAGTTTTTTTGTGGGGGACTAGGCGGGGATGGGGCATTGATCCAATCATTGAATATACTCGGGCTGTGTGAACAATATAGCTAAATAATCTATATTATAGAAATTAATTGTTTAATTTGTTGAATGTTAAGTTCCTCATTACAACGACATACAATAGGTCAAAATAAAAAAATCACTGCCATTTCCGAAGGGGGGGGGGGGGGGGTTCTTGAGTTTTAGAGCGATGTTATAGTTATCTGCTCCTTGTAGATATTTTGACTTGTGCAAATGTTGAAGGTTTTTATTGATATCAAATGAAAGGCATCCTCATGGACATGGATGTCGTTCACACATAGTAAACATTATAAGGGATTAATTGCAAAAGTACAAAACTTTATATTTTGTATGAAAATCTATCACATTACATGTATTTCCTTCTTATCGGTATTTAGGAAAAAAAGTTTTGCAAATAAATCGGGAGCAATTAGGCAAAATTTAAAATATTCATGTTTTGAAACATATTCTCATCCCCTGCTCTCAATACAAATAGCGAGTGTTGTGTTTGGGATCGGGATGGGGTGAAGAATATGCCTTCTGGTGATGATTTCAGTGCAAGACATACGCGACAATACGCTTCCGTGAGGTCGTGAAGTCAAAGAGTTTGAACCACATAGAAAGTCACCCTGTGAATACTGAGAGGGGGGGACATTCACATAGCAAGAGTGATGAGAGGCCATGCAACGCAGCGCTAACAAGCAGAGCAGCCACAGAGCTCACTCGCGGATTTAGGGAAGAAAATAATAAATAAAGAAAATATGTCACTCACTACGACTCCACGTTACACTTGACAGTCGAGTCGTTTCAACGGCCTGGGAAAACACACGCTGGAGACCGCGCAGACAGGAGTCGTACGTCATCGGGCGAGCAAAGGTCCAGGGGGACAGGGGGGATATTCTCACCTTCGTTTTGTTGTTCTTAAAATATGCATACACATTACAAAATAACATTTTCGTCAATTTTATTCACTTTGGCAAACATTTAGTAGTAAATCAAAGTGTATTGTAGCAAATTTATCACAATTATTAATGTTTGTTATCAACATGCAAACGGAAATTAATGCTAAAGAAGGATTTTAAAAAAATGTTTATTTGGATTAAAGGCGCGTCAACCGTTAGGACATAATGCGCCACTCTAGACAAGAGAGGGGGATATGGGGAAGATAATCCCATGCTGGTCAGAACCAGCCACGGGATTAATGCTGATTTCACTGGGCCCAAGTCATTCCACATGAGGGACAGAATATTAAATTTAGGTGAAACAACAAATATAAAAAATATAGCGAACCTTTGTTATAGTACATCACGGTGGTTCCATCTGTACAACTCCCTTCAGGGGACCTTCGAAATCTCTGAACTTAGACTTGCCACGTTTTTGGGTACAATCGATCAAATATTTCTTATGATTATCGTACTTTTCCGATTTTTAATGTTATATTTTCGTGATATTTGGCCCGCGACCGGGCAAACGGCTACTCCGATCTTGATGAAACTTTTTGGAACGTTTAAAATCACTGAAATTATACATATTACGATTTTAGAGACATTTCATGAAATATTTCTCATAGAAATCGTACTTTTCCGATTTTCCCCGATTTTTAATACGATATTTTTGTGATATTTGGGCCGATAATCAACCATAAAAGCTTATCCATCAACGCGACTGGAAAAAGCGTTAGCGAAGCGGCCTAGTAGAAAAAAACAAAATCTGGTCATAAATCTGACATGTCTGCAATACACTGTAACTGCAATACCTCCCGTTTACTACTTGTTTCTTTATGTATGTTTGTGAAACGCAAAACGTGTCTGGAAGTTGGAAGTGCCTGTTTGCGACTCATTTCACGGCTAATGAAGGACAAATCATCTGGCTCGTAGCCTGATCTTGCTGCAACAGCAGATGTCAATCAAGACACTGTAGTGCACTCCTTATTCATATTATCTGGAATGCTTTGCCAACGGTATCGTATAACTTGGCATCCCATGTTGGGTTGAGTCCAGTAGTACATAAGTGCAAGGTGGACATGTAAAGGTTACACTCATTCATACAGGACAGCCACGATATAACATGTACAAACATAGTGAAATGTATGTACATAGTGAAAAGCCTTGTGGGATCACTCAAACAAACTTCATGATCGAGGGTAATGTTCTTACTGCATGCGAGGGTAAATTTTAATAATATATGTTTTATTATCCACTCTTATTTGAACAGTGTTCAAATAGGGTGTTCCCATTCCATGTCTTTATTTTTTTCTAGAAATAGGTATAGCAGTATTTCGATGTTGCATAATATTATATTATGCTTAGAGTACTTTTGGGTTACGGCCCTGAAAACTATTTAATTTCCCATCAATAATAGTTATAATAGGCTCAAAGTCAGTATGCCCACCCATCTATATTCTAGTAAATTAGCATCTACAAAATGGAATGCATTGTATTTTGTAAACAAATTTGTTCAAATTTCATTTCGGGTACTTGAAGTTGATGAAATCTTCATAAACAAATTCTAGCTAACATCATCCGGTTCCATATTACTTCTCGACGACGAATCTTTGGCCTGACAAAACTGACTGTAGCTTCCACGTCAGAATGTTGTAATTGTTTCATCTCTTGACGTCAGACTTTGACTTTCATTGTGTTTTTATTATTAATAATATCGTCTCCACTGTCTCTCTTCTAGTTTCGGCTCAGATAGTATTTCCACAATGGTTGACTCTGAATTGAATCCCGTCTTCAGCATGCCATCTGGTCGATTTAATAAAACTTCTTAAAGTCAATTGCAAGGATTCTTTGGTACTAAGGCTCATCCTCTCCTATAATACTACCCCTTCCTAATACCACTATTCGCCTCGCTGTCCCCTTTGCCCGACCCACCTGTCACTTCAGCCACTGACCACTCAGGTGCGAAGTAGGAGTGACAAGGTATCATTAGGGTGTAGTCTTAGTACCAAGATACCTTGCAATCGACTATATCCAAAAATTTCTTCATAATCTGGCGTATCAGTTGCCGTGAGTGTACCCATCACGCATATCCGTAGACGACAAACTCTTGTAAAAAATGCGTCATCTCGATTTGTCATTCTTGAGTTATTTCGAAAACGTAATATCCGGTTTCAGCAGTCTTTACCTGAAAAGAAGAAACACATAATTGAAAAATTTGATACTTATATAAACCACAAAAAAACACGAAATAAGGCAATCAAGAAACTCGAGGAAAATGTATTACGCTCGGGTGGGCGGGGGATTCTGAGGAAAACCGAAGAAAATATTATTTGTTTTATTATTGTTTTCCTGGAAATGAAGATTCATAACATTGTTGCGTGGAGTTTGGTTTCATTTGATGGTAAAGAATTCGAATTAATCCGACCACATAGACATAAGTATGTGTTGGGTGGTTTTCTTTGCGCTACTGTCTTTCACAACGAGCAACGGAAAGTTAAAATATCGAGAAATTCGTTTTAGAGGTAATCGTGTGTGTTGAATTGATACACACTTATTCAGAGTGGACTATACTTAAAGTGAACTTGACGAGTTTATTACATAACATCCACAGTTTATAAATTTATGAGACATAGAAAATAAAATTATAATGCAAGTTCCTTTAAGTTTAGTAAATTGGGAGGTAACAGTTGTTTTTAATCTTATTATCACCAATTGATTTGTCAACTTTTAAGAGCATATAAATTAAACGTCTACTTGGGCTAGTAACCCTGTTTGTTTGATATGTTCATGTTGTTAATGATAATGAATTTTTTTGTTTTTTTATAACCTAGGGCCCAAGTTTTTAAAAACCTACGTTTGCAGTCACCTCTGAGAACGAGTGACTTGGAGGGTAACGTGACTACCAAAACGTACGTTTTGAGCAGAATGCAAGTTTTTACATTACTATCTACAAATTATCAAACTACAAGCGTGGAAACGTACGTTTCGAACCGTACGTTGTGATTTGAAAACTTGCATTCGGCTCAAAACGACGTTTTGGTAGTCACGTGACCCTTCAAGTCACTCTAGACTTAATAACACACAATTCTGATTGGTTGGGGGCTGTTTTAAATTCACCAAGCTTCGACTCAACACACATTTATCCCACAACGTACGTTTTGATTTCAAAATTTCCATTTGTCTCAAGTCATCGAAACGAGGTGGGATAGGTTTACGTTTTGACGGTGGCTTGTGGCTGTAAACGCATTTTTCAAAACTTGGGTCCCTCCCTGCAGTGTGCAGACCGAAATGGCTAGCATGTCAGGTTCCGAAACACAAACTGTTTTACTTTTATAATATAGTTTACCCATGGCAGTTTTCCCTGTAACAAATTTATGTAACAATAATTAATTAAAGAAATAAAGAAGTGAAAACATGGTGTCAGAAATAATTTTCCAATTAGTTACGATACAATTGAAACCAACCAAACATCACCTATAATAAATCAAACTAAACTTCATCGAATGTGTTGAACTGCACAGTACAGTACGGTGCAGAAACCACCATGTACAGCCTGGCCGAGCCAGATGGGTGGAGCCCTGGCACCACGCATGCAGCACACAGAACCCTGGGGAGGATATATCGACAGAAGAAGAGCGCCTTGCTTTATTATTTTCTCTGCTCGGGATGAAACGCGAGAACTCTCCCGCGCATTTTTTTACAGTCCAAAGCGTCTGTGGGGGAGTGTGTGTTTAATGTTTATGTGTAGAGTAGGCGTCTCTAGGCAGACAATTTGTTTGTGTGTGTGTGTTCTTGGGTGTGTGCAGCATTATGAGCGTGTTTTATTTTTATTTTACCGAGTTTATTTGCAAAAAAAATACATATTTAATTACTTCAAGTGCAAATGTAAATTACATATTATAGCCTACACACTTAATTACACATATAAACGAAAGAAAAAACAACAACAATACATATGCCTACTACAAGTTGCATGCCCAAGTTGATGCCATTTTTTTTCTTTAAAAAAAAATTTAATAAATGTGTAATTGCAAAAATTAATTAAGTTATGCAAGGTAAATTTATTTCAATTGTTACGCCTTATTCTCGTGTATACAATTATGCATATAAACATTTGTCGTCTTCTTCCGTATGGAATGACATGTGTATGTGTGCGTGCATGCGTGAGCGTGAGTTTATATATTTTGTGCGTGTCAAGGTGTGTACGACATGATTGTGCGAGTGTATCCGCCCTGTCCCTGGCTCAATCACACACAGAGAACATGTTGTGTCTCTCCCGACCCGACTCACATGTCTCAGGCAGGCAACAGATGGTGACTGCAGCCCCACAGCACAAGTGTTTCAAGACAACAATATTGCAACAGGTGATCTCGAATAGCAACAAGCGCGGGTTCGGGAGTATCCAAACTAGGGAGCGAAGCTTACTACGTTAAACCAAAAATAAAGAAATACAAAATTAAATATATAAATAAATACATTTGTGTTTAGAGGCTATACTCACTCAGTCACAGAACTGATTTTCAGTAGGGGACATTTAATTTGAAACCGACTAAGCCAACCCCGCGTTTGTTCTAGCGCTCAACTCTTCTTGGTGGAGGTACCGAGTGTATAGATATTCCAACTTTCTGGGGGGATAGCCCCACCTCAACCCTCGGGGTCACCAAAAATATCATGTTTGACACCCAAACACGTGGTAAATTCAAAGACTTTGATGAAGGTTTCCTCAAGTTTTCAATTCAAAAAACTAAAAAGTCAATTTCATTAAAAAAATGCATCTCAATCGGAGGTCATGTTTGCTTTTTGTCGTGAGACGTGACACGCGCACAGACGGACGGCAAGAAAATTGATCCATATGTACTAGGAGCTTCGTTCTGTAATTACCAACACGCCTAAAGAACTTGATGAAATTCCAAACTTTCTCTCTCTCACACGCCCAACGGTCATAATCCCCATTTTGTGGATAAAAAAACGCACCCTGCAGATTTAATGTTTACGTTTTGTGATTACGTTGCTCAGTGGTGTAGAAATATTGAGACGACAGCGAAGTCCACGTGTGTCGTCGAGGTTTAGACCAATAACGAAACTGCTAGTATAATAGGCTCGTGTTACTCAAGCTGTGGGCACAAGGAGAACCAGTTATTAAAATAGTGGAATTCGTGATATTGATAGGGAGTCAGATCGCATGTCTTGGGAAATATTTAATCAGCCAGGTCCGGCCAAATTCTATTCTAGGATGAACTGGATGGTCAACTATAGTATGTCATAACAAAAACAGCAAGCAAAGCGACAATCTTTATCTAAACTAGGAAAACGCTTAAGTCCCGCCGCGTTTTGGATGAGCGTAATTGGTGCGTTGAGCTGCCATATGTTATGCGGATTTTCTGAGGTTCTGTGAAAAAATCATTATTAAGTTGAAGATTTCTTTTAAATTAAATTAAATTAAATAAAAAATTTACTTTTTTTTTTTTTTATTAATCGTAATTTAAAAAAAGGAAAAAATCGTAACATTGAAATTTTCGTATGAAATAATTATTTGATTGCGCACAAATTTTACACGAATATATTAATTTATAAAATTAAGGTTCTGTGAAAAAATCATTACTATAGGATAAAGCATGTAGGTGTTATAAGTCAAAGAATTGTTTTAAAAAAGAAAAAAAACGTAAAATTTTGATTTTCATGAGAAATAGTTTTTCGATTGCGCTCAAATTTCACACGAATACCTAAATTCATAAAATTAAGGTTCTGTGAAAAAATAATTAAAATCGGACAAAACATGCAGTTGTTAAAAGCTGAAGAAATTTTTAAAAAATCGAAAAAAATCGTAAAACTGCGATTTTCATTAGAAATAATTTTTCGATTGCGCTCAAAAACGTGGCAGTTCTTGGTTCAGAGATTTCGAAGGCCTCCATAAAATTTCATTGCAATTGGAGTATTGGTTTAGCCGGAATCGTGTTAACAGACACACAAAAATACAGAATAAAAAGGAAGAAAAAAAAACATTCCGGATTTTTTTCTCCAGTGTAGTGAAATGGAATCTTCGCTTCGCTCGCTACGCTCATCCAAAAATGAATAGAAATCATCATCATCATCATCAACGGTCAAATCATAGCATTATATGCAATTGTAGATACAAAATTAAAGACCAATTAGATACAAAATACAAAAATTGTGTTTTGAATCTGTAACAACAATCTTGTAAAACATGTTGGTATAAAAGAAGCAAGTTTGAGTAAAAATGATACTACACTTTTTATAGAAAGGATCGGTTTTGAACGGAGAATCTGAGTTGTATTGTAATTATTTCTCAACTTTTGTAATCAGTTGGTGTAGGTTTTGTTTGGAACATCCAGAGGAATGGTCACTAGTGGTTCGTTGAGTGCAATGCGGAAGAAGATAATGGACACACATAGAATTTAGAAATGATTCTCAAAAAGCTCAAATACCTACACCACGTTTTAGATATTTTCAATTCCTACCATGGACGTACGTCATGACTCGTCGGAACAAGCCCCTCAGGCCATTCACCAGAAAAAAACTATGACAATTTAAACTATCAGTATAAAAACGATGATGCAATACAAACTATATCGAATGATTGTGTTGAGTTAACAAGACACACTTTAAAAAAGGAACGAGAAGTTGAAAAAGTCTACACTTAAAAGAAGAAACGAGTTATAGTTTTTGCCCTCCAAGAAATTGAACACGAATCCCCTTCGAAACAAATACCAAGGAGAAAATGAAATCTCGAACACAGCTTGTATTGGGATTGAATACATGTAGAGATATAGGTGACTGCCATGTAGGAAGCAGGGTCCCTGACAATGAATTAATTAACCTTCGATTTCGATAGTGTTTAATTTTTATTTATGATCTAAATAGTGAAAGTTTGAAACGTTTTTGGTACACAACCGTCAAGAAAACTTGACATGTGGTAAATTTCAGCTATTTTCTCATGTTGTTGAAAGAATTATTGTCAAAACGCAATTCGTTTTTAAAATTATGATTTCATAATTCTGTGTACAAATACGTACAACGTAGAAAATTATACAAAATTATGCCTGGGTTTCCTTGTATAGTTGCACCTGAGACCCAATACTGCTCGACATCTTTAGGACGTCGTTGTTAGAGAAGTGAGCGAGCCATATTTGCTCGGGAACATTCCCTTGGACCTAGACCAGCACCAGCAGGCAGCAAGGGTCTTTCCTCTCAGCTCAGCTTGAGCGGCGCAATATGGTCTTACAGTTGACGCGCCCTTAGTATACCAACTAAACTCAAAACCCTATAATGTATTCTTTATATTTCAATGATCTCAAATGCAAATGTCGTTGACTCGTCTAACAACGACTTTTGCGTTTTCCTAGTCTAGTTGGCTAAGGTTATATACCCGGAATGTGAGAGACCTGGGTTCGAACCCAGGTCTGGAAAGATATTGTGATTTCTGGATTGTATTAAAAAATTATAGAACATGATTTGAAATGCATGCAAATACTATACGAGTAAAGATCACAAGGCTACTCAATGTCCCATTAGAAATGTCGTAAATTAAATGTGACTTTCTCAGCCAGTTTTTATTTAATTACTTCTTGTGAGTTTAAATTGTAAAGGATTTTGCTCAAAATAATAACTGCATCCTGACAACTGGTACCTGACGGTTGTCTCTATAAAATTACAGCGTATTCTGGTCAGGCGTTCGGCTGTCGCTTCGCTCCCTCGTCGTCTCATAATAATTTGTGTCATATCGTATCTAATCTACAAGGCGACAATAAAAACTCAGATTCATATCATTTTCAGTTTAGCATGTTGGACATCCGCAACAAATACCCATGCAGGGAGTTACATTGTAAACTGTGAATCGAAAATAGATTTGAAGCAGTTGAAACTGGTATCAAGTACAATCATTGAGTAAGTCCACAGAACAATTTTAATTTGTTGTGTGGTTTGGTCAGTCGACCCGGCCGACTGTGGTAATGTAATTCACGAGGATGTGGCAACCCTGTTGTCGGGCCTGGTCTGGCATCTTGATTTGGTGGGCTCACTAAACAAGCCGGGATGCTGAGCTGGTGCAGGGTAGCGGACACTCACCATAAGAAACACACAGGAAGAGTTGCGAGGTGTATCTGGACCTTTTCTCAAGTATCTCTGAAAAATTTAGCATATCGAGTATATGAATTTCTTCCCCGTTCCAGTGTTAGGCCTATAGTAGGCCTATACGGCAAGATGACGTGGACATGTATAGCTGGTTTGCCATGCACTGTCACTAGAATGACTTTACAACGGGGCTTTAGTGCTTGTTATACGTAGACACCTCACTGCGTAATGATTTTGACAACATGTTTGTAAAAGTTTGCATCCTACCACCTAAAGATAATAACATTGCGTATTGGACCCCCATTGCGAGCCGTGCGAGACAACTTTACTACATTGCATCATAGTTTAATTTGCAATTGACTTTGTCTGACAGAGAAACGTTTAATATGGTAGCTAATGCCACTAATTTTAATTACAGTTTCTCGTTAAAAAAATTACTTATTTTGACGATCATGATAAGATGTTCATTCTTTCAAAATCAATTTCTTAATCTTCATCAATTTTCAGCTTAAAGTGTAATCAGGGAAGTCGTGATTAGAAGCTTCGTGTCTTGTCATTTTTTATAGCTTGACCTCTGGCCCAAACCACACTGAAAACTTGACAACTATTGGGCTACTGTAGGTCATCGAATGGTGCCAACAGAGTATATTACATTGCATGTCTTCTGAAAGAATAATGTCGCAATAGTTGGCATTCTAAAGCAACGACCCTCAACAAGTCAACATGTAAACTCTTGTTGTTGAAAACAAATCAATACACCAGCATGACGGATAGCGTGCAGACATTCAGTTTCACACTTAGAAGCTCGTTTATCAGTATTATGATCCCGTGTTATCATGTTGACAGTAGGATCATTTGAATTGAATTAGTTTCGAAGAAAATTTACACATTATTGAAACTTGTTAATCATTCAAGTTTTTTATTGCATTTATTGTATAATTTTACTTTCATAATACAAAGTAATTTTTATGTATTTAATGATTTGTAAAACATATTTGTATTTTAAAGTGTTTAGTTTTAGTACAACCTGACCCTTGTGGTTTGATAAAAACCTTTTGTTAGAGATAAATCAATATAATAAATAAATACACTACCTAGTTTCTGAAGGATTCAGGAGACGCATTTGGCTACAGAAGGAAATATATCTAGCGAATTATTAACAAGTCGGAACAAATCGTATTTTTTATTGGTGTGTTCATGCAAAGTGTGTGCTTTGTACAAGTGTGAGATCACTACATTAAAATAGAAACTAGAAGAAGTGAAAATCTCATGCTCATGTAACCTTCTACTTTGCGCACTTTAGATACATAAACTTTACTCTTCCGTGACTTTAAGTTTATGTATTTTGAGTGGTTGTATTTCCACAAAATAAAAATTATGCGTGCGTTGAGGTATAACTAAAATTTAGTGAGAAGACAAAATTGCCAAAATGGGAGATTGCTGAATAAATAATAAATATGTATATTATTGTGTTTTGTATAAAGTTCTGGTGGTAAGACACTTTGTGTTATGGAGCTTAGCTCTAATTCTTACCACCAGCAATGCGATTGATTGTGGTCACGATCATGTTGACATAAATAAATAAATAAATAAATAAATAAATAAATAAAAAACAAATATATTAATTAATAAATAAATCAATAAATAAATAAACAAATACTACTACTAATAATAATAAATAATCACAAAACTAATATATTTTTTTATTGAAAATCTATTAATGGGACAAGTTTTCTTCATAAAAATAAGCAACCACGTATTATTCTGACTTAAAAGTTTAAGTGGTAGCTGTCTGTCTTGAAGGTCGTATTGCTCATACAACCAAAGTAATGAAATCCCACATTCAGGGCGGTCTTTCTCGCAACATTAAATCCATCCAGTGTAATAAAAGTAAAACCTACCATCAGAAAGTGTATTCCCGTGTAAGATTAACGTCTATCATTTATGACCAGACGGACGCGTTCATTGCAGTCATAAACCGGACAAGAAATGATTGCGATTTGGAACCGTCTACAATGTATTCGCACGTACGAAGACACTGCTAAAGTGTATGCAAGTAATGTAGAGACAATAAAATTTTAATTTAAATCAATCCCATGCAGCTGCGCTACTAAGTGTTAACACCACATCAAAGTGGTTGCATAAATAACTCTCTGTGTGTTATACGCGACGTTTTCATTGCACAAGATGCATTTTATTCGTCATTTGTTTAAGTTTCATGCGGCTAATAATAGTGGCTTTATAATCAACACAGCTATGTTTTAAAAGGCAGTTAAAAGTTTTTATATTGAGGTAATAGCTATTGTAATGCTTTTAGATACCTAGCATGTTAAAAGTAAAAAGGTAATTATATTATATCGAATGCAGGCTATAATGTGCATACTGTATACAATTACAAAGTAACAATTCTCTTAAGGACGAACCCGCAAAAGGATCAATTATTATAGTTGCATGTGTTTTACGATTATTATTATTATTATCATTGATTATTTTTACAATCCACATAATATTCTCATACAAGATTAACCATTAGCATAAACAATAGTATGCCACACCATAATAAGGAGATACATGTAAATTAGTTGAAGGGAAACAGAAAGGGCGTAGCCCCTTAGTATGTCTCTATTGCCTGTAATAAATAATAATTACGAAAATAGCAATTATTGTTGTTATCCATGAAATTTCCACGTTTAGTGTATATAGTAAAAGTTCAGTTGATTATTGTAAAATAAGATGAATTATGCATGATCATTAGGAATACACGTGTGCAATTAAAGCAATTGAGACCTTTTTCCGAGATTGAACCCATGTTGAACAGGTATCAATTAAGAGATATCATAGAACCATGTGTTGAACTCAGGTCATCCGGCTGCTCCAGGTCCAGATGAAGCCAAAATGACAAAAAGTTAGTTCAGAGTAATGGAAGATACAAATGACAAGAGATACATTGAACCATGTGTTGAACTAAGGTCATCCGGCTTAGCTCCAGGTCCTGTGAGTGTGTGGAACAAGCTTGAGACTGATCTACAGCCTAAGGCCGTTCTGCTACCCAAACAGGTATGGACCGCTTGCCGTAGACGAAGAAGAGGAAAACTTTCCAACTCTTCCAAATATTTCAAACAAAAATCGTAGGCCTAAAAATCGTTCAACACATAGGCCCCCTACTGTCATACATAGGCCTACCTCAAAACAGGCCGAAACTGTGGTGGTTGGTGAAAACACGGTGGTCATCAGTGACTCTATGTTACCGGATGTAAATTCCTATTAGACAAAGAAAATGGGCCTAGACCTATCACCTAGACCTTCACCCAGGCATAATGCCACACCAGTTGGACATACATTACAGCAGTCAATACCCGTCCCTGATGTGAAAGTTATGACAATCATCTTACACTGCGGAACAAACTCACTTGGCAAACAAAGCAATCGACAAATTGCTGATGCAATCTATCAGCTAGTTTCAACAGTGCGGAAATTATTTCCGAATGCACAGGTGGCATACACCAGCATTATACAGAAAAGATGTACCGAAGAGTGAAATTGATGACGTCAATGAGGAAATCCGGTGGATTTGCACTACTTATGGCAAAAACCTACGTAGAATCAAACAAGTCAATTTCACAAAGTGATATAAGTAGAGGGGGACTTCATCCCAACAGGCAGGGTAGTGAAAAACTAAACACCTTGATTATGGAAATCATCTCCACACTAAGCTGGCGGCCAATGCTGCATCCTTCCGTCAGTGTCAATGTACCCAAGAACCACAGTCGCTACTCAGCACTCTCAGGTGTGGGTCAGCCCCAACCTCTGACTGCAATGAAAGCAGAGAGTCTGCCGCTGACAACAGCCGAATCTGCAAGTAACCTGCTCCCTAATCTAGCAAAACCATTTCCAATTCCAGCCCGCCACACTAACAATCCATCTAAGTCTACAAAGTCTCAGACTCCACTTCTTCAAATCCCACCACTACCACTCCCACTACCAACCTCTCCCACAGCTACCGCCATATCCCAGAATCATGTACCAGTACCTCTCAAATGCATCCAAACAACACTACTCACTGCCAGGGGCCCACTGTAGTGGAAATAGAGGGTAATTTTTTTCAAACCCCTAAATCCATCCCTCTTGCCCACTGTGTGGCGGCCGACCTCAGCATGTACAGGGGCATCGCTGTCTGCTTTAAAGATAGATTCGGCCATGTCGAGGAACTCGCCAACCAGTACAAAGGGGTTGGTGAGATGGCCACTCTGCACTCAAAAAGGAGACTACTATTCTACATGATAACGAAATATAGATCACAAGACAAACCGCTGGTAAAAGACCTCCTGAATTCGTTGAAGCAATTAAGAGATTTTTGCTATTACTATCACATACCGACTGTAGCCATGCGCGAATTGGGTGCGGCGGCCTCGACAGAATGCACTGGCCATTAGTCAAGAATATAATCAAAAACGTCTTCAAGAAATCAAAAAACCCAAACCCTTAATATATAGACTTAAAGCTAACACAAGTGAGTCAGCAGCCCACAACACCGAGGAGCCAATTGGCGGCATCAACGTGCAAATGCTAAGTCCTGCGGCCATCACCGAAACTCTAGTGGGTACAGCGGAAATCACTGCCCCAAACGCGGAATCTTCGCTGATCAAGTACTAAGCCCTGCTGATGCCGCTGCGACTTCAGAAGCTGCAACGTTGACTGCTGCCCACTACACGGAGTCCCCACCGCGCCCAGCGGCAGTCCCCGAACTCCAACCGATGCAGCAGAAGCTACTGCGCCCTACGCGGAGTCTCTGCTTGACCCATCACTGAGCCTAGCTATTGTCGCTGAGACATCCGAGACGGCTCACACTTCTACTTGTAACCAGGACACTGTGTTGTCAAAAAACGTTGGAGGAGGAGCCAGCACCGGTGCATTCATCTGAAACGTCCGCCACCTCAAATTGCGTACAGGGCACTGTTATGTCAGGTACCTTGGAGGAGAAGCAGCAAAAGTTGCATTCATCTGGGACGCCCGATACCTCTAATTGCGTGCAGGGCAGTGTTTTGTCACGTACGTTGGAGGAAAGCAAGCACAAGTGTTATCGTCTGAGACGGCCCTCATCTCCACTATTGAACAGGACACTGTACATTCCAGTACAATTGAAGAGAAGAAAAAACACAGGTGATATCATCTGAGACGGCCTTTACTTTTGGACAGGATGCTACACCAGCTCCTAGAAGTCAAGCAACTTACTTCCACAACATGACAACCCGAAGTAGTGGTATACGTCAGTTTTCCAATTGTAATTATCAACAATTACGGGAATTAATGATAAGTGAGGGTCTCGGTCAGAAACTTAAGTATCAAAAACCATGGTCCCCCAGAGAGTTAGTTGAAATTCTTACTGATCATTATCGGAAGAAACAAAACAGGCATCACATAAATGTTAGATCTCCACCACTCCATTTAAAGTCATCTAAATACATCAATAAAAAATCCAAATCTAAGCCTAGTTGACTAGCTACACCAACCCATAATGCCTTTATTGTAACTAATAAAAACACAGATAATAAAACTCCCCACATTAGCCTAAACACACTAACTTTCTCACAGCCCATAGACATGCCAACAACCATGCCCTCCTATTCTATAAACTCTCAATCCCAAAAATCAAACCTTAAAAAACAACCAAACAAGCAAAATGTTTCTAAACTATCGGCTAATATAACAATCCTAAGTCTAAACATCCGCTCCATGCGCAATAAAATGGAAGAGCTAGAAACTCTGATCCATAATAACTCAGCCGACGTAATATGTATATCTGAACATTGGCTCGAATCATCAGAAATCAACCTCCTCTGCATACCAGGTATCTCTAACATAAGCATCTATTGTCGACCAACCCATAAACATGGCGGGGTAGTATATTTGCGAAACCTCATTTAACATAGTTCCTCTTCCTCAACTTCAATTAATATGCTCAGAATTTGACTTTGAATGCACTGGATGTTGTTTGAAACTAACCAACTCACAAATTATGATATTTTCAATTTATAGATCACCCAATGGAGATGTAAATCTCTTCTTGGACAATCTCCAGGATACCCTTGTTAAAACAACCAAACAATTTCCAAAAGCAGAAATTGCTCTTTGCGGAGATTTCAACATTAACATGTTATTAAAATCTACCGCACAGACACGCCTCCTAGACATGATCGAATCTTTTAACATGGTTGCTTCCATCAACACTCCTACTCGTATACTTGGCAATAGTAGTACCCTCCTTTATAATATATTCACTTCACTTAAACAATCCTGTTATAATACCAAACTATTGCATCCACACTTCTCAGATCATGCAGCCATTCTTCTAGAAATTAAATCGCAAGAGCATTCTCCCCACAATTTAGCGAAAAAAGGAAATTCAATAAAACAAATATCAACTTTTCCTAAAGCTACTCGATGAAGAAGAATGGCCTAATACATACTCGGACGCAAACGATGCACTAAATACCTTCCTAAATACATTCCTAAGTCTTTTTAACAAAGCTTTTCCTAAAACTCGTCAAAAAAAACAACAAACCTGACCCAAGTCCTTGGATTACCAAAGAGCTACGGGAAGAAGGCAAACATCTCAGAAATCTATATCAGATGCATAAACTACCACCTCCCAGTTCAAACTACTCTGACGATTATAAAGCCCTCAAGAAAATTCACTCCCTCAAACTTAGAAAACACCAAAAAACAATTTTATTCACAAAAAATTGAAAGGGCTGACAATAAAGCAAGAGCATCATGGCAGCTAATAAAATCACAATCTTTAGCCCCACAATCGCGTGATGACCTTTTGCTAAACATAGAAGGCTCACTAGTGTCAGATCCGAACATAATATCAAACTATTTAAATAACTACTTTATAGAAGCGGGAATTAAAAACAGACCACAACTTCATCATAATATTGCAATGCCCCCCACAACAACAATCCCTCAAATCACTCAGTCAATGTTTCTTTTCGACACCACCTCAACAGAAATTGCAAAAATATTAAATCGTTAGGTAACAACAATCTTCCGGACTAGACGATTGTCCCCACTGCTATTTTATCAAAATGTTACAAATCCATTTCCATTCCCCTATCATTAATAATAAACAAATCATTTGAAACTGGTATTTTCCCTTCAAAGCTGAAAGAAGCTAAAGTTATTCCACTTTATAAGAAAAAGGGTTCTCTAAATGACCCAAACAACTTTCGCCCAATATCTCTTCTCTCTTCCTTCTCAAAATCTTTGAAAAAGCCTTTTATGCCCGCTTAACCTCTTTATATCCAAGCACAATATAATATCACTAACCCAACATGGTTTCCAAAAAGGCAAATCAACTACCACAGCTATTTTTTCACTTCTTACAACTATCCACGATGCACTTGATAAAGGGGACGTTCCCATAGGCATTTTTTACGATCTTAGTAAAGCATTTGACACCATCGATCACTCTATCCTACTATACAAATTAGAATCAATGGAATCAGAGGCCAGGCCCACTCCTGGATTCCTCTTACTATCTGACCGGTCTCAAATAGTCGAAATCCGCAAACTCAAAAATAACACCTACCACCCTTTTCATTCTCAACGCTGATCCTGAAAAGTGGTGTCCCACAGGAACCATTCTTGGACCACCCTTCTTCTCCTTTATGTCAACGATATGCCAGAATGTTTCACCACTGGTATACTAACACAATACGTCGATGATTTCAGCCATATACTCACAGCACAAAAAGGAAAATCTTTAGCACCACTTTTCACAAATGTCCAACGAACAAACTTCCATAATGTCACAATACTGTAACAAAACCTTTCCCTTTCTCTTCAACCGTCCAAAAACGGTGTATTTAAACTTCCACTCACAAGTTCCACCCACCGAAAGCCTCCTCATTCGCATCTCATCTAAGAGCATTGCCTGCTCTGACGCCATCAAGTTTTCCTGGGGTCTACATATGACTGACACTCTTGATTGGACAGACCACATAGACGCTGTTTGCTCAAAGATTAAGAGTGGATGTTTCCTCCTCAGAAGAATTAAAGCCCTAGTCAGCCACAACGTCCTTATTCTCATATACCATGCTCACATCCACTCACACATATCATACGGACTTATTTTCTGGGGAAACTCGCCACAAGCTATAAGAGTTTTTAGATTACAAAAACGGGCCATTCGAATTATAGTAGGAGCCTCTTGGCGTACCTCGTGCAGAAATATCTTCCCCACCCAAAAAATCTTGACCCTTTGCAAGTACTTTGATACAACTTGCAGCAGTCTTTGTCAAATCAAACCCTCACCTCTTCAAATTAAACTCAACGATTCATGACCATGATACACGATCGCAATCAAAAATTCATGTCCCAACTCATAATACAACGCGTTTCTCCAAAGGACCTCTTACAATGTCTAACAATCTTCAATCTATACCCCCAGAAATTAAAAAAATATACAATCCTAGACTCTTTTAAATATACATTGAAATCATTTCTTATAAAGCGTTGCTTCTACACCATCAATGAATACCTTCATCCAGCTGACGTTTAACTTAATCTTGTGCCCGAAAATATAAATACCCCACCCATAGCTTTACACTCAACTTTCCTTCACACTCCTGAAACTACTATGTATTTTCATGAATATAATTTAATATAAATAAACAATTCAATAAAAAAAATAAGTATTATGTATAGAAATAGAAGGAAAGATATTATGAAATTATGAAATGTATATTTTAATGTATATTTTAATGTATATTTTTTATAAAATTGTTAACAATTATGTATTACTCTCCATAGGCTAGGCTATTCACTTTCTCTAAAAAGAGTTATACTTATGCAATGTATGAGTCAAGGTGAATAAAGTTATTGTTATTGATGAAGCCAAAATGGCAAAAAGTTGGTTCAGAGTAATGGTATCACAACAAAATGTTCAGATACAAATGACAAAAAAGGAAAACACACAGGCTGAAAATAACACATGGCAGTTGGCCATTTACACAGACAAGTCACGTATATTCAGTGACCTAGGTCAATGCTCCACTTTGAAGTATGACGTAATAAATGCTCCTAAAATCTTCTTGTTTGCCACTTGCTTTGAGCCATCTATATTAAGATTGATGACGTTTTCGCGATGGAAGTCTAGAAGCCTTGAGCTATAGCGTTATCCTTATCTTACTAGAAAGCTCTAGCAATTTAATTTTTTTATTATTGGCCACACTGTAAAAAATATTACCATTCGGCTAATGGACAATCATTGTACAAATTATATTACAACATATTGGTATAAAGACGCTATAAAAAGTAGACATAAACAATTAATTGCGTGATAAAGAAGACACTCCCTATTGGTCGGTTGGTTACTTGTAAGCAAAACTAGAAAAAAACACAAAACCATTAAAAGATTGTGTTAAGAACAAAGACAAAAATACCGCCAATCTAAACTAAAAACAAAAACAAGGAAGTCTTCTGTGTCTGTAATCTTTCACGCTTAAAAATATTTAACCCTAGTTTAAAAAATTTCTAGTCGGCGTTAACTTCAGATAAAAACATGTTCTATTGGTCCGGTACGTTGAAAAAACAATAAGCATACAAGTGCCCAATTTCCTTACATTTTTAGATTTGACGCGTATATTATTATTCTTTAAATTAACAAAAACGAATTCGGAATTGGAATTGGAGTGAGAAATGATGAGCCTTGTTATTTTGTTGATGAATTTAATTTGTGGGAATTTGATGAATTCTCAAAAGTGAATATACAAAATTTTCGATTATTATTTAACATTTTTCTTAGCATATCATTTATTCTTGGTTTGATGTTCACGTTGTTTAAGTGTACGGTTTTTTATTGTAATGTATATTTTGAGAGCAGTCATGGGCAGATGCTCTTTCAGTCTTTCACTGTTGCACCAAAACATACACATCGTCACAGCACAGATGATCTCCTGACGCGAAAAATTAGTAAGGTAGATAAAAATAAATACAATGTTATAACGCTAGCGTGGGGTTATGATTTAATTAATATCTTCGAAATCACCCATTCATATTGGATCGAAGTGGGAAGAAAAACACGCCCATTTTCGAGAGGTAACCACTGATTATTAATAATTTATTACGAGCAAAATAGAGAGCGAATAGTTCCAGCATTCAACTCCCCTCTGTGGATTTGATTTGATTTCGTCTGTAAGCTATTCCAGACGTTGAGTGGTGATAGTTGATGAAGGACGATTACAAAACACCCCTGCCTTATGCGGGACTCGAACCCACGTCCTCGTAGTGCCATACGCTTCGGAGCAGCGCACCGCGGACTGCTCTCTTTGATGCACGGAGATGCCGAGTATGTATGAGTAGCATGGAGCACAAATTCCACTTTTCTAGGGGGTTAGCACTTAGCACCACCAGTCTTGGGGAGGAAGCGTTCCTTTTACAGGAACTTTTGTGGTAACACGTTCCTTTTCTTAGATCAGGAACTTGTAACGTCAAAGTTACTATTTCGTGAAAACTTGGAACGAATTTAATGTTCCTTTCGCCGTCGTAATCCTGTCGAATTCCAGTCCACGATATCGTAAACTGCAGTATGAAAAATATCTTGCGACATCTTGTGTTTTCGAAAATGGCGCCACCCTCGTCAGATGGCCTGGGACTCACTTTAATAAATAAAATTAATGATAAATTAACTCCTATCACATTTATTACTATTGAAATCAGTGATGGTATTAGGAACGTAAAAGGTACTAAGTTCCTTTTGAGGAACGAGGAACTTCTCAGTTTTATTTTTTTATTTTTTAAGGAACGTTTCAGTTACTTTTTAGGCAGAAGTAACTTAACTTTTCAATGCTCCTTTTTTGGGGAACGTGCCCAAGACTGAGCACCACTCCCAGGGCCCCAGTGTCATTAAAAACATTCCGTACCGTCCTTGTTAAAGGAAAAATTAAAAAAAAACGCATGTCAATTTGAGGCCATGAGACGTGACACACGCAAAGAGGGACGGAAATAAAGCTTAGCTCACCAAGTTTGATAACCATCAAATTGCACACAAAACTTTCCAACACATTTTTCTACTTCTACAAAAAGCATAATCAAAAACATTTTGTTTCGCTTTACACGAACGACCTCGGCACCTACATTGTATTGGATTTTCTTTGCGACTATACACTTTATATTTTCTTCATTCTGACCCATAAATTCATATAAAACTACAAATGAAACATAGGGAAATGGGACACATTTGGCAGTTAGCAAATAGCTATTCGCTCGTCCAAGATGCATCCGACGTATATGAAACTTTGCAAAGTTGTCAATAAAGGATAGCATGGACACTGGACAGCCCTATAGATTTTCAAAAAAACATAATCACGAATATAGTCAATTTTGGAGTTTCAACAACATCAAAATTCTTGAAAACTAATTTCTTTTTAATAATATTTTTAAAACATAATTTGCCAATGTGTTACTGCAGAGCCATATATTTCCACATTCTTGACATTATGTTCAATATTTCAAACACCTGTGGTGTCAGTCGGCCGAGCGAACAGCAGTTTGCATTAAACGCATGTCCTACACAGCATTTTCGACATACAAATTTTCTTTATAAAACTATTGATCTTGTATTTGTTTTTTTCCCGTACGTTACGTACCTATAATAATTGATCAGTAGCACATCGTCCCAGCTCCTATATACTAAACCTAAAAGCTCGCTCAGTTCTCGTCACTCAGTCTATTTCCAATCCTCCCGGTTCCCCACCACCCAAGAGCGTGACAGATTCTCTTCTCGTCTGACAGACAAGACAACTTGAACTTTAACCTCGAACTTACTCGCTGCATTTAAATAAATGATGGCTCCCGAATGTTGTGGTGACAATGTGACAAGAGTAAGAGATGTCGACGTAGAAGCAGTAATTATTTATCACCGTTCTTATGTAGTTACAGTTGACAATCGACATCCATCTGTCCAACTTGGCCAAACAGTCGGAAGTTTCCAGCTTTGGAAAGCACAAGGGGGAGTGCCAGGGTGATGAGTGAGTTTACTTTAGGTGACCTCATGGGGGTAACGTGACCTTATCGGGGTACACAGAGAGAAGGTCCTGGTTATCCATGATGCAGAAGGAACTGAGGATGAAACGATCCAATGTATGTGTCCCGACTCCAGAGGGAACAGGAGTACATAAACAAAATAAATAAATAAGTATTAAATAGAGTCTACCCACTCAAGTCACATTATTATGGTGGCAAGTTCGATTACTACTGAGTGAATGAATGCATGAATGATAGAATTAAGATAAACCTGCTTGCAAAATATTGTTGATTGATTGGATATTGCTTAACGTCTCATATTAATCCACTTTGGCTATTCGAGACGATGAGTGGTGATAGATGAGGATGAAAAATGACCAGAAGAGAGGAGGGGAAACTAGGTACCGGCACGTAGCCTACACCTTTCGAAAAGTACCAATGGGACCAACGGCTTAACGTCCCATCCGAAAGGACGGTGTAACTTTGACAGTCATATAGGTTCCTCCACTAACCCGAACTGCCGAGTAAACGTCGAGGAGAACGAAGCCGGTACACTAGCTCTCGAACCCTCCATCTGCTCTAACCAGCAGTATAAGTGAGTGTCAGGGCAGAGCGCAAAATATTGTTATAATATTTTTTTATTTTTTTATTTTGAAGTGCATGTTTCCCATCATTTAATTCTTTAATATGTCAATTCCAGTTGCATACACCTATACATAATACTGGATTTGTTCGTGAAGTTGTGACTTATCCGCACAAATAGCCACATGTCTCGCGTTTCAATTCAAGAAACTAGGATTCTTTCAAAACCTTCAAATCAATCTAAACGGCAACTACTGTGTCAGCCTGTGAGGTAACATCCACGTTGAAGGTGGATTGATGGTGACCCGACCGAGAGCTCGCGACATACGGCTACTAATGCTCGCCATCAATCCTTCCTTCTAGTCAGCCAGCACGAAAATAGCGCATTTGTTCCACGCATCAGCGTGCGTTTCCATCTGTTCTGTCACCGTGTCGGCTCAGAAACTAAAAACTGGAACTAAAGACAACCACTAAACAAGAATACTGCAAGGGTACACCTAAGAATTAATTATAAATTAAAATAAAACGTAAAACACAAATTTTGTAGTTATCTATATCGATGGGTAGAGAAGTGCGAAAATGGTGAAAACGAATAGCGATTTTTTTAAAGTTGCAATAATCCCTTCAAACTCAGTTTGCACATGAATCATCTTAATTATGATTGCTAATTTTCAATTCGCGAATTTTCGAGATATGTTAGTTAATACCGCGAACAAGTGGCGAAATTAGTAATTACTAATTAAACGCAAATTAGGTCACGAAATTTCATACAAAATATTTTTTTCAAAGTTTTGGTGGAGGTGCCGGGTAGGTAGTCGAAATTAAATTAATCCTGGCTGATACATATGTTGGAGGTACCGGGTCATACAACGCGATTGTGAGATCGTAATAATCGTTTGTACGCGAGTAAGCTCAAACTACAGCATATCAAAATATCGACATTACAAAAAAATCATAATTTCGTAATTGTGGTGGAGGTGCCGGGTAGTCGAAATTAATCCTGGTAAAAAATGTCAGAAACTTAAAACTGAAGGCTGAAATAGAGCTTAAAATTAAAACTGATTTTCACTCTCATGTGCTCGTTTTTCTTTTAAATTAATCATAAATTGTCATGGAATTTGTGATACTGATAATTTAAAACTATATGCGTTGTGCATTATCAAATTGTTTTTTTTGGTAAATAACGAAAAGTCGCGAATTTTTATTATAAGGCGCGAATTTTCCAAATTAAAAATAAAAATTTTTCACATCTCTATCGATGGGTACAAGCCCATCGATATCTATATATTTTTCTCAATGCAATGCGAGAAGTACGAGGGACTGATCGAGTGACCACACCTAAGCCTCACTGTCTGGATTGTATACCACTATATGCACGGCCGTGCCCCAGAATGGCATCCACAAGCGTTCATTACCATTCGTACCACGTTCACTTTTTGCTCATTAGCACTCCATCAATTAAGAAAATACTGTTTTATTGGCGCCAGTGGAAAATCAATTAACCTGCACCAACAATAGGCCACGTAAAGCATTCTTCATCAGACGAAGCCGCTTCAGGGGTTCGGAAATAAGATGTTTATTTTGATTTGTCCTAATTAAAGATACGCCAGTGAAAGAGAGAAGTAATTGCTTTCAGATATTCAATGCAAAACACAAAGAAACAAACAAGTACAGCAGTAAAAGAGAATGTTTGTTCCTTTTTCGTCAACTCTTCAAACGATATATAAAACAACAATAATTAACTTTGTATCATCGTCAGCAAAATTTATCGATGGGTACGTATGCCATCATTATATAAAATGTGCATTTGAAGGGGGATGTGCTTATTGCCTACCTATTCGCTTACATATGGGTGCCAATGATTTTAGTGGAGATAAAGTCGTACCAGTGGTAGATCAACTTCAAGGTATAGTTTATAACTAGACCTTTTGATATACTTATAGTCGATGGTGTACATATTTCATCTGAAGAAAAGTACAAACAAAACCTCGAATCAGGAATGAGACCCAAAACTTTCTTCATTGAAAGCAGTACATTTAATACTGGGGTGTCTACAGCTTACAAAAACGCTGTTTACACCAAACAACACAACATTCTTGCCTCGACTCAGCCATTAGCCGTCCATCAATTAATTAAGAAAATACCTGCATTGATTGTTCCATTGAGAAAGCAATTAACCACCAACAATAGCCAGCATCACTTATAATATCCCCATCAGATCTAATCGGAAGACGTCGATATGAACGAGGATTGAAAATGAGATGTATATTTTTTCTCTTCTCTTTCTCTCTGTCTAGTGGAGTGTTTTAATGATGGTGGGGTATTGAGATCCAAGAGTGTGTAGTTTTTTCTCCTCCGTGTGTGTGTGTGTGTTGCTGCCGGGTATTGCTTGCTGTTGCAGCTGCCAGTGTTCCCACGCCCAATAACCAAGAAGCCGCTTGCACAGCGCAGCACATCGCAAGACAAGACGCGAGCGAGCCATGATTGCAGGCAATAATCATCAAACATCATTAATCGGCACGAAGATGGGAGGTAGTGGTAGCGATTGATGAGTTTAGGGAGAGCCACAATTGATTTTTGCATACGTAAGAAGTAAACGAAGGTCAAACTGCAGAAATCAAGAAAGTATTCGAAACTCTTGGAAACACCAGTTTTGTATAGAGATTCCAGAATGCTCACTTTTAAGCTGTTTCCCATTTCAAATATTTTGTCCCATGGAGTTGAAGTAATTCAAGGAATGCATTTGATTATCTTACCTATCCAAATAAAAGTAGTTCTCTCGTATGTATTTAAAAAAAGATATATATATATATCCTTGAAATAAAAGTACACGTAAGTTAGTCGTAAACCACGAAATGCAAGCAGCATTTGTGCACGGTAGAAATAAAAGGCGGATTTTGTTTTTGATACGCCCGGGGCCTAAGGAGGCGAATAAGTGGTGAAAATAATTAAAGAACCCAAGTACAGAGGTGTATTTTGTTAATCATTGGTCTGGTGTTAGATCTTGCAAAGTATGCTTGTACATTTATCACACACGAGACAAGGGTTTGTAGTGAAAATGAATGGTATATTTGTATTTGTTTGTCCAACATTGGTGTTATTGTGGTAAAAATTAGTACAATCTTTCGATTTTAGCAGTGCATTTTTCATTTTCTACATAAATGCATGCGTATGCCTCTAAAGTAATAAATAAGAATATGAATTGTATTATTTTCGAAATTCATGTAAAACCCATTATTATTTTTCATTTATAAAGTAGGTGTGACCTTGAGTTGACAGTAGCGCTTATATATGGGAATTGGAAATAAGTGTTCAGAAGAAACAACTGTATTTCAGAACAAGATTACATGAGGAGAATAGAATAATTAACTACCCCTGACGCCAAGGGGTGGGAGGAAAAAAATATGTTTATGTCGTCGATTAATTGTATCTAAAATACGTTTAAACCATCAGACATTACCCAATTCAGTTATATACCCTTAGTCCACTTCGAAAGTTTTGGCAATGTTATAAACATTCAGACGTTCAAAGGGAATCTTTTGGAATCATTACATCTTCAAGAAACCGTCAGCCAATTTGTTATTTTCAGTCGCCAGCATCTCGAACGCAGCCACCCTCCTTAACCCCCCCCCCCCTCATTCCCCCATACCACCGACCCTTATAATTGACAACGCTCTACCAAAGGAATTTCGAAACAATGTATTTTAAATTTGAATAGTTACTTAACGGAAATATATTTCCTACCTCGTCAGTATAAGACCCCTCAAGCAGTCGGAAAACTTTTTGACATCCATTATACTAGATGGGGAAGAAACAGTCTATACGTTGTGATATTTATTATTGAGTAATTTGGCGGTTGGGTCACACACATGCCACTCATTTAGTTACTAAGTTGAGTTGCCCCCCCCCCCCCCCCCCGCCCCAATGCAAGACACAGTCAATTCGTCTTATTCCCTCATCCACCCCGCCCTTCCTTATAATCTACTTCATAAATTAAACATCATGAAAAAAGAAGTTCTAACATATACAGAAAAAAGTAGCTCATTTAAGTAATAGGCTTCATTTTCATGCGCAGTTATACCCAATTTAAAACTGTCCTCATCTCTGGCTGAGTTGTTTATTTTCTAATTCATAGCACGGTCATCTTAATTGAGGGTTAGGCAATCTCCCCATGAGGTTTAGCTGCACACTGCCCAAATTGGAGGCTAAATGAGATGCTTGGTATTTTGAAGTAGAAGTCTTCGGAGGACCGCATATAATAGTTAGAATACCACTACAACAACAACTGTACAACCTAATTGAGTTAGGGGTATGCAGTGGACACCATGTATGTATGAGGCGTTGTCTGCAGTCTTATACCATCTGAACAGGGTTCAAATTCTAAAACAACCCATTTTAAATGAATCACCAAGGGAGAATGTTCTGTCTTACTAGTCACCTTTTCGGAGCCCATATCGACTTCTTACTCAACCATCTTTGGAACATGCGTATGCGTAGTTTACTTTACAACAATGGAAGGATCTTAATTTGCGATTGGTCTTCATTTAAAGCTAATGTCATCCTACCCAGTTATGCATTCATAGGAGCAAACCACAAAAAGGGTAAAAAATTAAGGGACTATACTTAGGACACACGTATATAAACACGATGCTCCTCCTTCAGGACTCATATGTGGGCATCTTAATTATTTCCTACATCCATTTTCATTCCAATTTATTTTATAATCACTCCAGTCGTAAAAGTCCACCTCCTGGCCGCCAAGATCCAAATAACCACTCGTCACCCCACCCAACCCAACCAAAGTTACACCCTTATTGTCACAATGAGACATTTCATTCCCAACATGTCGTTACGACCATGTAGCACTTAGAGAGAACAAGAATACATGTTGGGGTAAAGAACACAATACTTTTATATGGAGGAGAAATTTCATTGCCTTGGTAAGCTATTCTTAAGACAAGTGCAGTTGGTTTAAGATGTATTGTATTAGTATCAAGTGAGGGCTAGGGGACGTCTGTACAGCGTACATAGTACTGCCAGGTTTTATTACCCCAGTAGGCGAAGGAGGGCGACACTATTGGAATATGTATTTATGCGAACATGGCTAGGAAGAATAGTCGGTGCTCATACCGCATGACTTGCATGGTCGTGTTTACTTGTGTAATTGCACGTACTGTAGCTATTCATTGGAGAATATCAACACCGGACACAAGAAAGGAATGGGTGGTCCACTGTTTATTTAGCTAGTTTCTAATATGGACTTTTAAAATCATCGCATGACTACGTTTGAAAAAATTATATACTAATTTACTTATAAGACTACACCTTGAGAAAACACATTTTTATTAATACTCACATATCTAAAAATTAAATTTTAGTTGTCAAGGAAGCGGAAACATAGGGCTCGACAGTAAAACTTTTCAAGAAATTATTTCAAAAGAACTTTTAAAAAATTCATAGATTTTCAGTTTTTTTTATTTTCTTAAAAAGTCTAGAATTGACCACATTCGTGGATTGATCCTAGCTGACAAACATAAAATATTGAAAATCTACGACTGTAGGGCGGTCCATGCATGTATACTTTATTGACAACTATGTAAAGTTTCAGATACGTCGGATTCGTACCGGCCGAGCGAATAGCTATCTGCCAACTACCAAATGTTTCCTATTCCCCCTTAAAATTTGAATTACGATTTTCATTTATTACCTCTTTGCATGACTGTGACTATGCTTTGTGTCAGCAAATTATAATTTTATGTGTATTAGCGTTGAGTGACTAATAGATTAGTCACTCAACGGTATTAGTAACGATGCTCTTGATAACAACGAAATTTTCTAAAACAATGTTATTTGTTAATATTATGTTGGGAAATGAACCCCCGCCATAGTTACAATGGCGTACAATTGTTATCGTCATACCTTACACGTACGTCGATCAGACACGTATTCAATTAATAATTCCTATTGATTAGCTGATTACGAGCCTGATCGTATTATCATACGCTCATAAAGATGTATCCCGAAGGGTAGGGTACCAAGTTTCTGGCACGAAGTCACGAGTTAAATATAAGCGACAAGTGAACTTGGCATAGCGCAATTCCAGAGTAATACAACTGTGTAATCATTCTGTCAGCTCGTAAAACGTGTTGCAACATTGCACATAAACACTAGCAATGTGCAAGGACAAGAATTTACATATTGCAGGCTGTGTTTTTAGTGTCGCCATTAGAGAAATACCTTTCTTAATTCGAGGCGTAACTGCATAGGTTGTGCATAAAAGTTGAAGAGTGCATTCAGATAGCAACAGAAATGAAAAATAACACACGTGTAAGAAGAATTTGCATTTTACAATGGTGCTTATACATTGTAACGAAAAAAGGTTTTATCTTCAGTTTTATGTGTTTGTCATGTTGGGATTTGAATTTGATGATGTGCATGTTGACGTGTTTTTTTTTTATTTGAAAGTTTTATTGCGATAAACAACGTTGGTATGCATGTGTGGTTGCATCGTGGTTGCATACAAATTAATTCTATTGCGATATAAATAGAAGGTGAGCAATGTTATGATCGAATCGAATATGAATTTAAATCAGTACTTGATCGTATAAATTTCTTTGGATCAATCAATATAATAATTGTTTTTTTTATTCTCACAGTTGAATATAAAGTATAGGATGACTGGTTGGCTGAGAGGCGGTATCTTTATACAGGTTATACTAAAACGTTTATTTATTTTAATGTGATTAATTTTAAATAAATTAAATCCATTTCACTTCATAAAATTCAATTTTCATATACACATTTTAAATGTTAAGTTATCAATGATTTTCTTGAAATTTTTAGATTTTAAAAGGAATGTCACAATGAATCAGATGATATAAATTATATAAAACAATCTGCGATATTCTGCCATTCCTGGTCGACATTTGTTAATGTCACGGAATTCTACTAAAATATTGTGGGTTAGATTAAACGTGAGAGGTACATTAAAGTCCCCCAATGAAAATCAGTTATGTGACTGAGTGGGTCGACTCTAAATTTAAATTTAAATTTTATTTATTCCAGAATCTCCAAAGCTCAATCGTCGAAAAACACATTTTATGTCATTGTAATTGTTTTTGTGATAAAAGGTTCAGTGTGCAAACTTTTCCTGACGTACAGTCTATTGCCATAAAACAAATAGCAGCCAGGAATGCGGTCGTATGTGTGTACAGTCATTACGAAAGTAAATACCCATCATCGGCATCATTATCTCAACCCTACTCACGCGATGCTAACCACCTCGCTTCGCAACAGGCGAAAAACGAGAGAATGGCAAATTTTATTCATATAATGACATGTTGGCTCTTTTTAAGCTAATTTATATCATTTAACAATACAATGTGCATAACAAAACAGTGAAACTACCGCAACACAGTTAGGAAAACCACATAACACATCGCAGATGATGTTGGCGTGGCTTGAAAGCCTGAGGGGCTGCATGGCAATGTGTGCAACACACAACACCCCTTTCCTAACACCTTGCAAGCAGCCCTGGATATTCCAGGCATATTACTCTACACCAAAATCGACCAGATGGAGAAAAACAGACAAGTTTAAACAATGATGAAACCATTTTTGAGAAGTTAAGAAAATGATTATAAAATGTAGGACTAGACACTATTCAAAATATTAGGCGAATACAACTGGATTGAGATAAGGTGGTTCCACCAAATGTTTTATATTTCTTAAATAATCACAAAACAAAACAGAACAAACCGTGCTCTGACTTGTATGTATAGTCAAAAAAAATCTTGAGAGTCGCTTTGGAAGAAAACGTAATAGTCCAAAATATTTTTAAATTACGAGACAAAATAAAGGCTAAGTCTCCGAAGAGCATTCGTCGTTAGCTGTTAGTGAGGGTGTGTATGAAGGAGAGAGGGGGGGGGGAGGGGGGCAAAAAACAGCGAAACATGTTAATATTTCGATGATTGTCAAAATAAAAAGACTCAGTCATGCATCTTCGTCTTCAATTTCAAGGATGTATTTCCAGCAAAATCATCCTCCTCAATATCATCGTCATCAATCAGTTTCTGCAAGACTCGCTGTCTGAACACTTCGATTCGCAATCAATTACCTCAGCAAGATACGTCACTGTGGAAACAAAAGAGGATGTATTGTGTATACCTCACGCAACCCTATACACTTGTATGGAGAGGCTCACAAGCATTCGCAACGGGTGGCCATCGGGACCACAGGCCATATGTTTAACTAGAAACAGAACCACAACTATTTGATTGTCAATGTAGAAGAAGAAGCAGCATGGAGATGGCGAAGTTAATGTGCCTTGAGGAGGTTGACTTGGGTTGTACGTCAACTGGCGAAAAGAACTGCTGTGCTCAGAGGTAGCAAAAAGATCCATTTCTGGGGTCACGGGTTTTCCTCAGTCTAGAGGTGAGAGTGTAGTCTTATGGATGAGTTGAGACGAATGGACGAGCTCGGGCCAACTTTTTACAATGTAAGATGTCTATTTATAAATCGATTGATCGCCAAATCCAGCAAATTTCCACATACATCTGGATCAATTTTTGACATACAATTTTCACACAACGGTTTTAAACTGTGGAAGATTGTTTATAATAGATGAACGCCTGTAGTAACATTCCAACAGTAAAACTTCATGATTTCATATAATTACTGTCGCCTATTTAATAACCTGGAGACGGGCCATGAAGTTATACGTCGTTGCGATGGCCCACGTTGCACAAAGTGAAGCGAGTGATGGATGAAGGCTGGCTGTAACCCTTGTATGGGAAGTGAAGAGTGGCGCTTGTGTGGACTCGACGGGTGGTCAGATCGCTGTACAGCTACTGATGGATCTCCCAGAGCGAGAGACAATATGCAAAGATTCCCCTTTCAGTGCAATCTACGTCTAACTCTAAAGGTGGCTCACGTTGAGAATTACTTTTGTTTGGCATTGTCTTATCCCTGCAACCGTGAAGAATTGTGTGTATTGTAATGGATCAAGTTGACAACAGGTGATCTACTAAGTGGATTGGACTGCTCACTGTACACATTGTTTAATTAATGTGTTTAACTTTTAACAGATTATAATATTTAGTTTTTCGAATTTCGATCCTTGTCAAGGATCTCTTTTAAACTTGTTTTCACAAGATTATAAAAGGTGAAAATGTGAACAAGTTTTTTGAAAAACATCCTTGAACAAGATCGAAATAATGTGGACATCTGTAACAAATATCACATAATATTTAGATCTTATTCAAGGACTTTTTTAAAAGATCCATGGAAAAGATCGAAATAAAGTAATAGCGCACTTAATAAATAAATTAATTAATTAATTAATTGAAAAATAGTATTTAGAGTCGACCCACTCAGTCACAGAAGTGATTTTCAGTGGGGGACATAAAATTTAAAGCCGACCAAGCCAACGTTGTAGGCGCCGACACCATATCCAATACACTTTGTTCGTGTTACTATATATTTAACTTCAATAGAATCCAAACTTAAAAATCTACGATTGTGTTTTTATTGATCTTCAATGGCTTTTCGGAAAAAGCTACTTTCTTTCAAATTATTATTTTCTTCGTCTTCAATGTATAAATGTTCATCTAATATATTACTCAAAGTGGCTGATAAAATAGAAAATGTACTACATAAATATGCCCTGCATAATCAAGTATATGTTAGTGACGTATGTCTCGTTATCGTATATGCCTATTTGCTGTAGGTGAGTCGCACGTCGAGATATATGCCCCACAATCTTTTCCCAAAATGGACGGCGATAGAGGACAAATGTTCACTACTCGCAAATTCCTAAAATATAAGTTTATGTGGACCAGTTGTTTGCGGACTTTTCACGTTTGAACAAAGTGAGGTCGTAATTGGAATGCTACACACAAACATTCATTGAATGTCAGTATTTTTTTTTGCTTTTTCTTATTTTCATGATGACCTACACTTATGGATTATTTCAATTATACAAATAAGTGTATGTTACTATTTATACGTGCTGGATATACTTGAGTGAAAGTTGCGAAGATTTAACGTAAACAACAGGTTTCCTCACTCAAATGCTTAGAGCGACTCCACTCTGTAAAACCATTCTGATCATGACGAATATCCAATCCGTGTTTGCTGCATGCTGACTGATGATATCATTTGCATCGCGCGGAATACTAAAAAGATACCTTATAATAAAAGTATTGTTTCTCGTTCGAAAAATGAAGACTAGTAAATTGATTGCCTATTTGCAGAATTTTGACACGGAGATATACAAACACACAAGCAAACAATGGATTAGAATTCAATAAAAATACATAACTTAACATCGCGTTTTGAAGTATACAGGGTTTGAGTTAGTAATTCACTACATGGGGTAGACATCTGACGTCATGGGGTACGTTTCTGAAATAAATTAGTGCGGGGTAGAGCGATGTGACGGTAGAGAGCGTTGATGATGGTGCACTTAGTGCAGATGAAATACAGAATGGAGAATATACATGTTGGAGACTCCTAGTATTACGTATTTTAGGAGCCCCCCGCCACGCACCTGAAAGGCACTGAAGGAGAGGTATGTTTACAAAATTGGACCTAGCCTGGTTAAGAAAGGGATGTCAATTTTGGTCAAAAGAGAGATTTTCTAAAATTAAAAAATATAAATCGAAACGACAACAGCTGTCAATTAATTTTTAAATTTAAAACAGTTAATTTTGTGCAAATGTTATCGAAAATAAGTTGTAGAGTATTTTCTGAGACGAGAAACAGTGTTCTCTCTCTCCAAGCCTGTATATACAAAATCATTGGCCAAAATAAATATTGGTATTAGATTTTAAATTCATTAAACGCATTAAATATAAGAAACTATGTGGTCATTACGGAAAAGCAATAACAACAAGAACACCATTATAAAATAATATTTCCATTTTAGAAATACAACGTAAAAATGAGAAAAAATATTTAAGTAGTCCAATCTGAACACAATAGGGTAAGAAATCTCTCCACAGGTTTAAATAAGAATAAATGTTTCACTCCACATGGATTTTTGGTTGAGAAGTATGCAGGCAACATACTCAAAGTATGGTTTTAAACTCATATTTAAGGTTACATCTATTAATGTGTAGATAGTAGATGTAGATGTTAGACTTTACGTGTGCCAGAGAGCAAGGATGCTATCTATTTGTCAAACCTTTACTTCCCAGATTTTCCACAATCTGAACACAAAAAAACTCTTCCATTTTACTCCCCTAGCTCTTCGACTTTTCCTCTACCTTTGACATTTCTCAGTGGATCGTTCGAACTGATGTATTCGTGTTTACGCATACACCAAGTGTTGCGTCGAGAGTTCATTGTCACCATCAGTGTAACCATGACAACCATACGAAGGTGCTCACTCCTGGTTGCCTGATACCACGGGGGAGCCATATCAACCCACGACCCCGTGTTCAAAATAGAAAATACTCGCAACAACAACCGCAAGCGAACATCGTTGACGACATCAGTGTTACCATGACAACCATAGCAAACGAACATCGTTGACGACATCATTACGGAAGGGGAAACTGCAAAACGGGGCGAATTCGAGATGGATGTTTTAACCTCATAAAGTTAGAAAAAACATACGTAATGTTTGGGGAGAGAAATAAATCATTTGTTATGATGGGTCGGTCCAAATTTGTATGCAGATACATGTAAATTGTCTACCACAACTCATAGGCAAGAGGTAATGTGGAGGGGGGAGGCGTACTCAGAAATGCTGAGTTGATTAATGAACATTCACTCCTTGCCCAAATTTGATTATTTGTTATTTTAATGAGTAGTGTGTAAACTTGATTATTGACTATTACCCCCACCCCCTTTCCCAGCAAACTTAAATGATTCGTTCAGTAACGTAGGTGTACTTCAAAAACTTTGATAATGTGTGGTGTCAGGTATCAAAATTACGATTCTTTTTTATAATAATTTACCGTGTGACATAATATATAATGCATGCTCAACAAACAGGTGGTAGGGAGAAGGAAGATTGCATATACGGGCAAGGGCTACGCCATAACACGTCTCCCGACCATAAAAAATACATTTTTAAAATTAAACTCTTTAAATGGAATTACTTAACAATTTAAACGATTAATGTATATTGTTATGCGAAATAAACTGACTGTGGATAAAGAGTGGCTTGGAGGCGAAAAACAACGATAAGTCAACTCAAACCCAGAAATTAACTTAGTATAACACGCCCCTTTCAAGTGACGAATTAACTAATAACTAATTAGGCTGTTTGTATCGTTTGGATGGAATGTCCAACAGCTGACAGTAGAACTCCATCAATCCCATCATTCACCTATGAATATGACTTATGAACGTCTTAGACAAGTAAGAATAACCACCGTCTGTAGTCGAACCGACGACCTCCCGAATAAGAGCCCTATTCGACATTGAACTATCTATTTCGGATAATTTATCTCGGCTTATATTTCCAAAACATTTAAGTTTATACCGATGGCCTAGGTGTATGCACATAATTCCCATTCAAATCAATCAACTAATGTTCACACGATCAGCGAGCTGTATTAATGGACCGTGGCACTGGCAACGACTGAAGGACGGACGCCAAGAGCGAACCCACTCAATCCGCCCCGAGGATTGATTGAGCTAAGAAGAAGAAGAAGAAGGTGACTCTTAAACATGCAGATCACGTGGTATGGTAACGGTGCACGCTGGCGCCATGTGATGGATGGTAGAAAAAAGAACTAAAATCAGGCATGAAAATTCAAGCAACGCCGTCGTCGAGCTAGCTAGCTCCCTGCTCACCGTCTCTCTCCCTTTGGATGTTGTGCGGAGGAAATTGCTTGCAAATTATAGAGACGTTTAAGATTCTTCAGTCTTTAGCGTTCACACATTGATTCCACCGCTTGCGTCGTTGAGAATATTATTGGGAGTAGATACATTCAACTCAGCACACATAAAAGTATACACAAACACATTAGGAGTTCAGTCGCAGTGATACTTGTAGTCAGACACTAATACACATAACACATAAGATTTATGTTGCAGTGACAACATATTCAGTTGTGGATTGTGGTTACACACTAAAAACACACAAGTCAGAAGTATTTGTCTTCTGATTTGGACTTAAGTCCATCAGTTCTAGTATTAGGAATTTGTAAACGGTGACTTTGGAGCCGTCCTTAGCAACGAGGCACATAATAAATTTCAAGTTGTTCTGAATCGGTCTTGTTGATTCCGGTGTTAGTCCGCGGGTGTTCGCACTGTCCATACCACTGATTGTTATATTTCCTATTAAAAATATAGATCTTCGGTTGGTAATCGCTCACTCATCGATTGCGTCGGGGCCTACAGGGTTGGCTTGGTCGCTTTGGTTTACTGTCTTCCACTGAAAATCGGATAAATGACTGAGTGGGTAGACTCTAAATACAAATTTATTTTATTTAATATGTCCCATAAACAAAGATACATCAACGTACTCACTAAACAAACACAATACATTAGGATTTAAGTTCTAAATTTGTTATTTTAGATCTTTCAGATATAATTCTGAACCCCAAATATGGTATTTATCCTGATAATGATAAATGAAATAAATAATTATATTAAAATTAATAGGGAATTATCAATATGTAACGTGGTGATGAAACTGTTAAAAAAGCAACGAAATAAGCCCCACGGTTGCTGACGTTATCGGCGGGTGAATTGTAGCCAAGCAGCGGTCCCCAATTTAAAACGTCGATCACTAATTATTGGCTACGATTCACCGGTCGAAGCCGCCAGCATAGGCAATGTTAGTTCGGAACCACTATATCCGGCTATGAGGGAATGCAGATAGTGAAATAGTTTTAAGACGTCTGTCTTTCTGTGACGTAGACTGTTCGTGATTGTTAAAAGCACGATGCTGACGTCTAATGCAGCTTTTCTCAGAAGACAAATAATTTCGTGGCACACTGTGATTCGGGATTTAATTTCGGTGTCAATTCAAAGAGGGCCGTACTAAGAAACCAAGCGAAATAGAGAATTAGAGAGATAATGCAGCATCCGGTTGTTACTTGTTACACGTGCAAATTGTCTAAAATGTGGCAGAGTTTTGAGAATATTTGGTTGAGTGTCTCTTTAAAACGCAAATGAGCATGTACATTACTGAAATGATAAGTGAGTTATTACCAATTTTTTATAAGAATGCACTAAAATTGGATAAACAAAGAGGTAAGATTATTACAGATTTTGAAATGAAGAACTTGGGGAGATTGAGATAATATGGAAACAATACAAATTGATATTTAAATGCGAATTTTAGTTGGGAATATGTGTTATTTATTTGTATTTATTTAACGTCTATCCTATTCAGTTAAAACACTGATTTACAAAGGACAATTTTTTATTATTTAATTCAAAAAATTTAAATTTAAAAAATAATTTTTTGCGATATAGTGTGGCTCGTTGGTCTTGTGGTTAGCGTATCTGCTTCCAATGCAGAAGGTCCAGGGTTCGATTCCCGCTAAAGTCAGAAGTTTTTTTAACTTCTGATTTGGACTTAAGTCCATCAGTTCTTGTCGTAGGAGTTTGTAAACGGTGACTTTGGAGCCGTCTTAGCAACGAAGCACATAATAAATTCAGAGTTGTGCTGAATCGGCCTTGTTGATTCTGGCGTTGATCTGCGGGTGTTCGCACTGTCCATGATTGCTATATTTCCTATTAAAAATATCGATCTTTGGTTGGTTATCGCTCACTCGTCGATTGCGTCGGGGCCTACAGGGTTGGCTTGGTCGCTTTGATTTAAAGTCCCCCACTGAAAATCAGTTATATAACTGAGTGGGTAGACTCTAAATACAATGTATTTATTTATTTAATTCATAAGTTTAAACGCTCTGAAAACTTAATTGGTCACTTTTAATTAACTGAACTTACTAATAAAGGTTGAAAATCAAGGCAAAGTTACCCTATCGTTAGATTGGGAAATAAATAAGAATGGAAAAATGATATATTGTGGGAAGCATTAATAAAGATACATCAATAGTTAGCATGTAAATGAATTAATACCAAGGGTGTGATCGAGCAATAGCTGTTAGGGTACTATATACTTTGTATGCACCAAGAAATTGCACCCATGCGCTTGTTTTCTCTTGTTTCTTTGAACCAATTGAAATATTGATGTAATCTTTTTTGAAAATTTAGATTAGCATTCCTTCTTGGGTTTGCTTATATTCAAAGAAGTAAAAATATTAAAATCTATTTTAAAAGCCATGCAAGGGTACAACTACTAGGCTTTAACTCAGGCCAATATACACAATATTATAATGTACATATCAAGTTAATTTATTACTTAAGTTATTATATTATTTATTCTTTAATAATGAATTAATGCAATGCAACCAAAAACTATTTTGGAGCCAAAAAACTGCAGGGTAATACTGAAAGTGGGGGCAAATGTATAGTTCTCATCACTAGGTTTCAATATTATGTCACAAGTAACATTTTATATTTAAGAAAATGCCACGACGCTTTACAGAGAACTTTTGAGATACCAACAAAACGAAACGGAAATTCTCAAACTCTTCACATTTCTTTATCATCATTATTAATATCCCACTCAATTAACTTCTATTTTCAGTTTCACCACCTCACTAACAAAAAAATTCAACAAACAAACACGTATTCGTGTAGACGATTAAAATAACCCACAGTTGGTACTATTGTCCCGGTGCGTGAGTGGCCTACAAATTGGGAGTCAAATTTGAATGAAGAATTGTGTTAATAAGTAAAGCTAGGGGGGAAACGTGACGATAGGATTTTGCATGTTGCCTCTACGAAGGGTTACCATACCCTAGGGGTAACAGTCCGGTAGTAACCAGTTTTGAATTGCCACTTTTACCTTTTTTAATTCGGTGAGTGCTTGCTACCTACAATTGGCATTTCCTTGGAAGGAAGGGGGGACGATGTGTTTCTCCTATGGTTAGTTATAGCGTGTGTGTGTTTGTTTGTGTGTGCGACAGTCATCATGTACAAGGTCGGTCGCAAGTGCGTGTTGGTTTACCCGTTCATTTCCCATAAAATGTACCTTCAGCATTGTGCACGACTGGATGAAGTTCCAAATCACAATCAAATTAGCACAAGAACTGACCGTTGAGCTAATTTCAGTAATTTGATAGTGAATTCGAAATGGTGTTGGTACAACCACGTCTACATTTTCCCATCGATGAATTTTTGTTTATATTCAGAAAGGTGACGTCTATACCTTCGTACACATTTCCCCCCACTTTTGGTCCCCTTTGGTCACACAAAATGTAAACATCGTCAAAAACTTTAACATTTAATTGATTTTAAGGAATTTCAGGAGAGAAACTGTGAATTAAATGTAACAGGGGTTTTGATGGAGAAAGAATATATTACTTATTCATCAGAAAATTGATCGGGAATTGAAAAACAGAACCGAAATATGGATTTTTTGCATGTTTATTTCTAAAGTGCGAAAGTACTGCACTCTAGAAGCTTCGCGTTTGCATCGAAGCCTCAGTATTCTTACATCCTACATCTAGAATGCCAGGAAAAGACACGACACTCTCACACTCGACTGTGGAGGCGCCACCTTGGATGGTGACGAGTGATAAGAGTGGACGCACGTAGATCTAGGAGGCAGAGGTCGACACCTCGTCTCACAGCACGTCACACGAGTCATGTGCATGTGTGGTTTCTCTTCGGTAGAGTGTCTCTACACCACTGTTACGAGTTCCACGTTTACTCTGTCTTCACCTCTAGACTTGGAACATGACTGGAACCTCTTTACACTAACCACCAATACGACCAAGATGTACAAAATATTGCATCTTACAATAATTAATAGAGGGTATTGAACATTAACTGGCGTCTCTTTACACCAAAAAGGCAAAGATGCCACGTATTGAGCACTAATTGGTTTCTCTTTACACCGAAAAGGCCCAGATGCCATGCATTGGGCACCAATTGGTCTCTCTTTACAGGCCAAGCCCGAGATGCCAAGTATTGTGCAATGTTTAGTAGCAGTATTGTACACCGAAAAGGCCGCAGTGCTATGTATTGTATTGAGAACTAATTCAACTCGTCTTTTCACGCCATTAAGGCCAATATAAAACGTAGTCTACTAATATGCGTTCACATTATAGTGAGTGATGTACTAGTGAACGTCCCATGGTTCTCCCAAGACGCTGGAGACGAAGCCAGGCAGGCAGGCCCAACTCGATAGCCTTGACTTAGCAGCCACACTCCACTCAGCATCATCTCGACTTCCACGTTGCCAGCTCTAGGAAGTTGTTTTGTTTTTCGACCAAGCTTTCGTTCGTTCGTTCGAGCGACGTGTTCTTTTTCTTCTTCTTCGTGAGTACGCAACGCAGTACGCACAGAACTTGAGACGCGGGTACTGGTAGACGCAGGCTCCTTGGTCGGTTCGATACAAGCTTTATACAAGTCGTCTAGTATTCGTGCTTGCGATTTGCATTAGGTCTCTTCTAGTCATGCAATGATTCGAGATGTAGGCGGATCAGCACAGGCCACCAGCAATCCTGACTGGATTATTTGGGTTTCCTCAGTCAAAATGAGAAAACGGTATTGAGATTTTTTTAATATTAGAAATTCTCTTCCAACTAGCCTTGCGTCGTGTATCAATTTTAGAACCTGAACAGGGCTAAGTATCCCTTGGCAGGTTTCGTTTAGAGTCGATGCGTGGTGATAACTTCATTTCATAGGATAGTGTAGACACTATATACACTCAATGGCGATAGATGAGAGTGAGACTGAAAGACAAAGACAAAAATGCATGACATATTTGGAATTTGACCAACCGTTCTTTTGGTTCCATCATAATACACGATTTGGAACTGCTCCCAATATTGAGAAAAAGTAAAAGACCTGAGTATTTTACAATTTTCGTTTTGATTTTTCAATGTGTACCAAAGTTTGACAACATGCGAAATATATTAAACAGAATGTTCTGTACCTTCTAAACTACCCAAAAATCAACAAAGAACTAACAAATTCTATATTAAAACTTATATTGTTATCATTGGTATGTAACTTCTCAAAATAGGCTATAGATCAGTAAGAGCATAAAGAACGAATCAACATTACAAACGAAACTATAATTAGATTGGAATCACCATACGCTATAATAAACACATCCATGTGTGTGTGTGCCGCCGATAAAATATATAAACATAATCAATCAGGGTTACCAATCATCATCTGTGGTGTAGGTGGCATTACATTACAGTGTAGGAAGATAAATAACTTGTAGCAAACAAGTCAATCGAAAATGAAATTTCTTGAAAGAGACCAATGTGTAAATATTTCAATTATCCAATATATGAGCAGAGCTTGTAATGGGGCTACCAAAATGAGGTACAACCCCCCCCTCCTCCTCCTCTCCACCCCCTTACTTCCCGAACATTTGTTCTCAAGAAGGTGTGCATATTTTGTACTAATTTTGCACCAAGTCCCAACTTTTGAACCCCAATGGTTATCGGTGGTGGGGAGTATAGTGGGGGGGGGGGGGGGGGGGTGTTCGTTTTATATCAAAATGTACTAAAGGCACATAACACAATCCGTTGGCATCTCGATAGTTAAGGGAAGCTTTGGACTTTTTACTGAAATAATATAAAGTAACTTACATTTTAAAACATAAAACATTATTATTTCACTGCGATGTCCCTCATTAGGACAAAAAGGGAACCTTGAACTAAAAATGTATCTTTGACTTCTGGGCTTTACCTTAATTTCCCTTAGCAGTATAACTATATATTATATTTTTTACAAACAAAGTTCTGCCTTTTCAATCAAGATTGCCTTCAGGCACAGAATAAAGCCACTGTTACAATAATTATCCCAATTTGTGCAGAGCTAAACATTAACCACAAGAGCAAATAAAAATATATTTTGGTTTCAATACTTGGCGACCGTAATATCTGTAGGTCTCTAGTTTGTGGTTTCAATAATATCATCCAGCATTGCCAGATGGTTACGATATAAAGCCAACACCGTCTATAGTTTAATTGTCAGCTTAATCTGAAGACAAAATAAATAACATGGCTATCGTCCATCATCATCACAATTGTCGTTTAGAAGTCACAAAAGCGTTATTAGTATTTCCATTTATAATTATGTAGTCAACAAATTATTTAAGAGTTTATCGCAGTGTCGTTTTGTAAACCATCTTGTCCAAACCTCTGATTTACGACATTAAACAATCTGATAGTGATAGGTTTGATTCAGTAAACACAACATTTGATTCTAATCGTGTATAATTGTTGCTTGTTGGATAAAATTATATACCTCCGAAATTTATGCGCGGAAGCTTAATTGAAATTTGATTAGAAACGAAACATTAAAAGGTGACTGGTTGTTTATCGTTAAAAAAACTTTGTTTCTAATGCATCTTAGCCAGATAAGTAAGCGGTATAATTGCCGCAATTAAAGCGTGGAGATATTATAAACGCTTGTTTTTGTTGGTGTACTCTACGTGGTTTAGTTGTATTAAAGAGTGCTGCACTCTAAACGTGAACCCAACTCGTATTTGGCAATTACAAGACGGGATACTAAATCAAAGTATGCTCCGAGCGCAATTAGTAAATAATTAGTAAAACAAGTTCTCTTAAACTTTGGTGCGCAAGATTCACATGGATCTGTTACGATAAAAAGAGCAAAAACTTACACAAGACGTTATTTTAAAGGGGTTATTACCATGCAAATTTAATTTTTACTACGCATGCAACAGCACAATACTAATCTTAAATTACCAACATTATATCCTAAAAAAAAATGTGATGTTACCATTTTTACAAAAAAAAATCAGTTCCTGAAATTTGTAAAAACATTATTTTCCAATTTTTTTAAACCAGAATCCTCCAAGGTCATGGAGCATAAAGACCGCCACAATGTTATTTGGCTTGAAAATAACCAAGTTTGGCTTTTCCTACGTCAATTGTGTAACTTGTTTTTTTTGTTCACTCCGTAAATTCATAACTAATTAGTCTTTATTAGTGTTTCAAATACTTTGTTTTTAGTTGTCAGGGTGAAATCCTCTTTAAACACTACACGTTCACATTCCAATCTTTTCATAGTTGTTGGTGAGTAAATGACCTAAAAAGTAATGCATGCGTCGTCAATTTTTAATTAAATATGCAGATATAAAAAACTATACCAGTTACTGAATACATCAATAGATTTGTAGTAATATATAGAAAACGGTTCCTATAATTTTCTATCCTATTCAGTTAAAACACTGATTTTCAAATGATAACTAAATAAATCTAATGACATAGATGTAGACACAACAATAAACTAAATATTTGAAATGGTAATATTACAACAATGTACACACAAAATATACACACACGCATACACAAGTACACAAATAACACAATAATTTTGGTAACAAATTCAAAAAAGATATTATATGCAATTAATTAATGAACCAAATATAAAAGAGGGGGGGGGGAGAGAAAAGAAAATAATATTAGAATTAGATTTTGCAATAATCAATCAAGTTGTGTTTAAATATTAAAAATAAAATCTAATAGTCCCATCATTGGCATAGAAAAATCTCTTGACGTAAGGACGGACAAGGTTTTAATTTAAATCTGTTCCAGTTGGTCGCGCTAAACATCACTGGCGGTTTGGTAATTCATTGAAGATGGAGACGAAATCAATTTGTCATGCGTAGAACGCTATTTCAGATGATCAATGTCACAGGACGCCGGTATGCATACGAGAGAGAGGTGATATAATAAATAATCAAATCTGACCTTTGAAACAAGAATTGTCACCGAAGGAATTTTACTTGGCCGGGTTTTCAAAGGACCCACAACAATGGAAGTCGGTTTGGTGTTTCGATAAGAAATTTCAGACGGCCGCTATCTGTTTTTTACCAGCAGGAGTGTCCAAATCTCTGAATCAGTAGGTAATGAAAGCGTGAATGAAGACATAATTAATGTACAGTCTCGTTTGTGGAAACAACAAGTTCTTGGATTTATGTCCAAAAAATCCGTAAGGTTTCCTTATTTTTTTAAAATGTTTATGTAGATTACGCCTAAAAGTAACAAACTGATAGAAAGACAATTACATTTCATGTTACTCAAAATTACCAAAAATTGATTTTGAATCTCGGATGTGACGGTTACACTGGTCGAAATTTATTCCGTTCTTTGGTGTAGGTCATTCGAAGAGGGTGGATGTGAATACAGCCAAAAACCATATTCTAAAAATTAGTTTGTATATTCATCAATCACATAATATGTGTCATTATTATTACTATTATAATAACCATAGTATGGTTATTATTATGGATGTGAAAAGCAAGCGAATTGCATGAATTAATTTGGGTTCGACATGAGAATCCTAATCATGCGAACGCTTTTTACAGTCGCGTTGATGGATGAGGATATTTAGTGCACCATGGACAGTCATACTTCTGTGTGATTTCCAGGAGAAATACTACTCTGATGCTACTTAATATTTACACATGTCCGAGATTGCATTGAAACTTCCCTAAGTGGATAAAGATGGGGTAGGACTAGGAGTAGGACTAGCAGTAATCTTGTCGGTGGTATATAGAAAAGAAACGTTTGAAAATCGAAGAAAAAATCGTAGTAGTGCGAATTTAATCGGAAATTATTTACCTCAAACATTCAAATCTGGCTGGTCTAGGAATTAAGAGATTTCGAGGGTTCTCGAAAAATCGATCAAGATCAGAGTATAGCCATTAGGCCAAACTCATACCTTCTCCTTTTTCGCCATATTGAGTCTTTGCTTCACTCGCTACCTCATCTAATAATAATTGTCGAGCATATTTTATCAATATCATCCAAGCCTCAAATATGAGTGAACGTAGGAAGGGTGATAATTAATTTGTGCACGAACGCGATGGCATCCACCTTACACGAAAACAGATGTTCTCTCCCCTACATCATCCATATTCCACGATGTTCAAGAACTCGCTCACAATCTCACCGTCACCAGCAAGAAACCAAACAGATGTGCACCGCTTGCTGGTTATATTTTGGTCCGTTGAGAGGCTGGACAAATTTGGCAACAATGTCGACTCTTCTGTTTTAGGTTTTATCTGAGATGCACAGGTGGACCAAGGCACGGTTAAAACAAAGGGTGAAGGCGAAGAGGAGAAGGAATAATGACAAGCTATTTGGGGCGGGGGGGGGGGGGGGGGCTCATAAACCGCACCCCTCAATCCGTAGGGCCGTGGACCAACGACGTGAGACATAGTACAGTGCTGTACAGTTGATACTGCAATATACGAAATGAAGTTATTTTGATTTCACTAAAATGCTAATTTAATTGGATCTTCTTAAATGAAGCATGTACATATTGTGTGTGTATATCTCAATTGCTCAAATTGGATGTCATCAAAGGGGTTAAGGTTATACAAAATTATATTGTGTCCTGATAACATATCATTCACATATAAAAGTATACATAAGAACCAAATGATAACATCGCACTTAGGTCAGTCGGCTTAACGTATACCGATGTTCTACCAAGTGAGCTATCAGTCCAAAGAATACACTAAACACTAAAGTGTTATATGCGAGTAATTTGTTTCGAAAATTGCTATGATTTCATCTTTGCAGCTGGTGAACGCTTGAAAATATACTCACATTTCATTTTATATCCATTATTATAATGTGTTTTGAGTTTGATTTTGATTTAATCGACACGCACAAGATACTCATGGGAAACTGCTCTCGGTAAAGCTATGTTTTAACTTTTCACACACGCATTGTTTGGTTTAAATCATAAAATTTATCTGTAATACACCGATTTAATCGTTCGTAAAAATAACTTTTGACAGAAGCATAACTCCTGTTTTTTTTCTAGAAAAGATTTAAGATACCGAATGTGCTTCAGCTTGTTTAATTATCAATCTAATTTTTATCAACTAATATTGACAACATACTATTCGACTATATTTGTTTGTAAATAGTTTGAACTTGAGGAATGTTACTGCACTGAGCAGTACAAAACTCGCATTACTCACAAAACGAGTAAGCTGAGCATGTAAGAATACTGTGTGAAATGGGCTTGCCTTCTCGTTAAAATTGAATAATGGTCACATTATTGTGTACTATAATAAATGCACAACTATGCTTTCTGCACGGTAATAAATAACAAAAATATGCACTTAATCAATTTATCTGATTTATGTATGTATTATTTTAACGATTTTCACCATAAGGAAGGTTCGTGAATATTAAGTTTTTTTGCGTTGAATTGACGTCAAATTCCGTATTTAATTTATTAAATAATTAATTTCTTAAAGATGCCAAATGTGAACAAAAAATAATTGAAACATTACAGGCACAGTTCTAGTTGAAAGAACTAATATTAGTAAGTATTAATAAATATTAAATAATTTGAACCTTTATATATTTTTCGTTCACCATTTCCAAATAAATTAATATTGAGGTTGGAGGGAGCGTCAGCTCCATTGGCTCGAGCTATTGGCTTTCTTAGCTGCAAGCCGGTTAGCCAGACCCGATCCAACTTTTTCAGATACTGTTCCATAAAAAAAAAATACAAAAATAATCAATCCTAGATGGCGCGTCCAACGTTCTTTTTTTCCTTTTTTTTCTTTTTTTGCATTGACTTTAACATAGTTAACACTAGCAATGATTGCTACTTAATGTATTTCAACACATGCTCGGGTGGGGATGCAGCAGATGATTAATAAACCACCGGGCGATTGTCCTGATGGAGAAGAAAGCCTATTGACAGCCTATCGGGCATTCATGTTTGAGTGAGTATTGGTTGTGGGGCCCATTGATCCGACGAGAGGTGTTTTCATCAGCTAAAGAGGGTTTAGCGAATCGTTCCCATTGTAAACAGCTTAGCGTCCATTGTCATTTGACGGGGGCACTTGTGCAAAGCAATGCCGACTGTATTATCTCCGCCATTGTTAGAGACATGAGACTTCTTTTGATTCTTTGACTTGTTTGAGCCGATTGATCTTCTATCGGCTCTTTCACCCCCTCTTTAAACCGCATCTCAGGCAACGGAATCGAACACATCCGAGAGAATTAACCTGGATTTAATGGCCCTACCTGATGGACTAAATACGCACGCGATAAATATTGATTGCAATTAAATTTATTAACAAATGCGTTTATAAATTGCATAACTCGTAAATAAAAATAAAAGTATTCAATGAATTGAAGGTAATGAACGAAAACACTCAGGATAAGTGCATGGTGCAAAGTGCAAAACCACTCCCTTAAAAAAAATGTTGATTTTCCAATTAGGGAAATCATTGAATGATGAAAAATTATGTGATTATCGGTGGAACTACGTAAATTATGTACCTAATGTAAACACCATGTTAATTTCAAAACATTTGCTAATGGCAACATAATGTATAAATATTTGAATAAAACATTGGGGATGGGATTTTTTCCAGCGAAAATTGAACAAATAGAATAATATGAAAACATTCTGCATTTCATATAAGAGATTGTTCACAAACACGGGCACGGAATTTCCCAAAAGAGGGAGCGAAGCTATTATTATTTTAACATATCAGCGCAAGAGAATACAAAAACAAAAAAACGTGTTTCTTCGCAGCTTTTAAATCTCGTTGTTGGAGGTGTCAAGTTTATAGAGGTATACAAAAAATAAATTATTGTTTAACGCTCGTTATAGCCATCACTAATGGTGAAGGTGACAAGTAAAATATTCATACTTAATCGGGGGGGGGGGGGATAGCACAGCACGCCAAGCCCCCGGGGTTACCGCTGAAGAAGAGAGAATCGCATGTAAATCAAAGGTCATGTCCGGTTTTTATCGTGAGACGTTGCACACGAACAGACGAACAAACGGACGGACATAAGTGTGATGCATATAGACTCCAGCTTCGCTTTCTATAAGAATAAGGCGAAATTCACGATTCATTAGCACATTTTTTTTGTAGTTTCTGTATAACTAACTGTATGTATCAATTTGAAATCGACAATGAAATTATTAATATGAGTAGTGTGTTTACAACAAATATAAAGTTAAAGTTAGGCCCCTATATTAAAAATCACAATCTTGATGCAGATTTGGGAAAATGAGAGGAAAATAAATCCATGTGACTATATTTTGTACATTTACTATATCGCAACAAAATAATTTTAAGTATGCATTTAGTTTTATTTCGGACGTATCCAAACAATAGAACTGGACTTCCAAGTGGTTAAAAGTGGAATGATATTTCCATGAATGAAATGGATCCATTGTGATTAGAGCTAAGGGCCATGAACATTGAAATCCATTGTGAAGATGTTCTCAAGCGCAATATTTTTATAATGCATAATAGAAGTCCTCATCTCCACACTTTCCCGCATTAGGGAAACGGGATATGATATCCTCTTTATAATAAGGGCTGTTGAGTCTTCTTCCACAAAATATTTCAACAAGCGTACAATGATACAGCCTTTTATGGAAGAGCAAAAAACCCACCCCTCACATGGGGTGGTTTAGGTTTAGGTCACCACAGGGAGAGCAGGTAGGTAGATAAACCAAGGCACTCAGAATCAACCCCCACCCCTTCTCCTCCTTGGATTTCATCCCTTAAATCCCTTACTCGTATCATCGTATGCTAAGCCCCCGGGAAGAAATCCGCCCGTCTAAGGTTTATCATGCGTATTATGAACAATAGCTAGGGTGTAAAAGTTTTTTCAATTTTTCCAGGATTTGCCTGAGCATATGATATACGCGTGAAATACATCCCTTCCCCATCTTCCCTATAGTGAACTGAACACACACAATAACACGCATTCCTCGGGGAAGTCGCAGTCACGGCTCGCCCATTAGGCTAATCACAAACGTAGACACACTCGACTACACAAAGTTCGCATCTCTTATCGATCTAGTTCTAGAAGGGGGTGGGAAAAGAAAAGAAATCACAAATATTCGGAAATAAAAACATGTAACTGGAATTTTAATGGGATTGGTGAAATAAATAAATAAATAAATAAATAAATTTTATTTAGAGTCTCCCCACTCAGTTATATAACTGATTTTCAGTGGGGGACTTTAAATCAAAGCGACCAAGCCAACCCTGCAGGCCCCGACGCAATCGACGAGTGAGCGATAACCAACCAAAGATCGATATTTTTAATAGGAAATAATATAGCAATCAGTGGTATGGACAGTGCGAACACCCGCGAATCAACGCCAGAATCAACAAGGCCGATTCAGAACAACTCTGAAATTTATTATGTGCTTCGTTGCTAGGACGGCTCCAAAGTCACCGTTTACAAATTCCTAAGACAATAACTGATGGACTGAAGTCCAAATCAGAAGTTAAAAAACTTCTGACTTTGGCGGGAATCGAACCCTGGACCCCCTGCATTGGAAGCAGATACGCTAACAACAAGACCAACGAGCCAACCAATTACATTTTGTCTCGTTGTCTAGTTAACTAAAACTAACGGGACGCACATCATTCAGAATCAGGTGTTACAAGAGTGGTGAGATCAGGTGATGAGAAAAACACATTTAGGTCTAGAGATTATTCATAAATGTTGAGTGCAAGTGACATAATAATTATAAGTGAACGTTGGCAAGATGTAAAAGTGAAAACCATTTACCCAATTCAATTGTTTGTCGTGATATTTTGCGCAACGAATCTGTAAAGATGTAGAAATTATATGCTTCTTTCTATAGCACAAAAATATTTTAAAAATTCACTTCTGTGAAATAGTTTCAATTATTTGTAATTGTGTGATACAAAATTTATATTTTGAATACTCATTTACAATCTCATTTCCATATCTCCGCATTACAATATCCAGTGTTGAATTCAGCCATCGCAGTGGGAAGAGCAACGAGGGGGACAGGGGGGATCAGTGTCTTCCCCAGAACCGACAAATGTCCCTTCCCCACTTTACAAGTTTATTTATTTATTGTTTATTTATTATTTTAACACACAAGAATGTAATAATACTAGGAAAACGCTAAAGTCCCGCCGCGTTGATGGATGAGCTTTTTAAAGTTTTAAGTTTGCTTGGGATATCTTTACTTTTGCAAGTGCTTTGTTTTGCTGCCTACGCATTGTAGGTGAATGTTGTCAAGTTTCTTTTGTTTCTTGTCAATTGGTATTATTAACCGTAAAAAACTTATATTAAAAGCTTTATTTCTATGGATTCTGGCTAACTTTTTCAACTTTTTCTTTCAAAGGTACTACATCACCATAACCTTAATGTCCATGTATAATATGAACGTTGAAACCCCACCCGTTTGGTCAGAATTGGCCCAAATGGCACGAAAATATCGTACAAAAAACCAAAAATCTTATATTAAAAGCTTTATTTCTATAGATTCTGGCTCACTTTTTCAACTTTTTCTTTCAAAATGTACTAAATCACCATAACCTTAATGTCCATGTATAATATGAACGTTTTAGCTTCACCCGTTTGGTCAGAATTGGCCCAAATGGCACGAAAATATCGCCCAAAAAAACGAAAAAAATCGTAAAAGTACGATATTCATGAGAAATATTTCTTCGATTGTACCCAAAAACGTGGCAAGTCTAAGTTCAGAGATTTCGAAGGTCCTGTCAAATTTTCATCCAGATCGCATATGCCGTTTGTCCGGTAGAGAGCGAACAAACAGACAGAAAAACAAACAAAAAAACAAACAAAAAAAAAACAAAAAAAAAAAACATCCGAGCTAAATTTTTTGGGGGGTCGGTGAAATTGAAGTCTTCGCTTCGTTCATTAAAAATCACTCACACAGAACACTTTTAAAATCGCAATATATACGGTCGGGCACGCACTGCGCTTGAGGAAGGAGTTGGAGACTCCGAAATATTGCAATTTTCAAATTAAGTGAGTAAGTGACCCAGTTTAGAGTTTGTGCAGCAGCAGCAGCAGCAATGAATTTGTTGAGGATATTGTGTGTTATAAGTTGTTGGAAAAGGGCAATTCGCGTTTGCGCCTATCACAATAGTGTATTCTGTATTCGTATATATACATATTTGATATGTCAGAGCATACAGAAGATTTTGTAGTAGGCCTAATATATCAGAGTAACACTGGTATAGACAATCTTAGAAACATCCGGAACACAATGTAAAATACGGGGGAAATGTGGGGGAAGTGAGTTCTTCTAGAAAACCCAACACCCAGAACCTAACCCATTCAATAAGTCAAATTCTCCTCCCCAGAGAAAGTCTGAATTTAACTCTGATAGCTTCATTCTGATGAACCATTCCCAACCCAACTCGCGGTCTATCTATAGTTATACCAGTCACTTATGACTCAATAGGTGCATTTTAGTTGGTGACTTTAGAAAAGCTAAAAATACACTCATGCACACACAAGTTTTCGACCGTTGGGGAAACCTAGAACTAGAATAAACCTTCACAAAGACGATGAACACGCCAACAACAGCAGCAACAACAAAACTATGACACAATTCAACAACATTTAACTATGACTACTGACTCATTGGACACTCCCTCCCAACTTTTCTCATAAATTGTTATGACAAAACTAAACATTCGACGAGTTTTATATAAATATGTATGAACGCACGTTTTGTTCATATGACCTGGTAGATATAAGCTATATCTTCTGGAAACAGCCTACTGAACAGGAGTAGACTACTTGGCACGACAACCACAATAATTACACAAGACATTAGTCTTTATTGAAGTCGTTGTACTTGTATGTCTAATAGACTAAAGAAACACGATCGACAAAGGCTGGAATACACTGCATGTCTTGGCCTAGACGCATAAAAAGTGCTCCTCAACCATTAGAATGCAGCTCGGCTCTTAGTGTGGAGATAAAGAGGGCACAAATGTGAACTGTGCCTAATTTGGAAAAGAGCCGCTGCGTTAGAAGTTAGAACTAAGAGCCGTAGAAGAGAAAAATATAGTACAAGAGTTGCCAACTTCAGAAATGTACATAACAAACTTTTGTCTCTGTTCGTTTAGAGATGTGTGGTGCTGGTGCTGGGCAAGCCACGAATTTATTTATGACGTTCTAATCGGTTCTAATAATTATTATTGCAAATTGCAATACATGATTTAATCCTCATATCAACAGAGGTTAGCTTCTTGCACGGATTCCACTAATATTGTGTATTCCATAAGAATTATTTATTTGTATATCAAATGTCACAATTTATATGATTTAACTAGTACCTAACTATAAAGGATTAATAAATTTGAAGAAATAATTTTGTTATAAAGCACGTCATCATCCCAAAATATGCCATCAAATTATCCATTACGAAAGTGGTAAATCGTCACCTCTGTACTCAAATGGTTACCATTATTCTCGTATTTTTTACCTATAACCATACTTTATCAATCGCTTATTAAAGTTATTATACCTCGACGAAAAATATTATGCGTCCGTTGGATAAGCTCAAACACTTTCACAATGTTATAAAGATATCTATTTAGAACTGCTTGAATAAATCAACGAGTTTCATATACATTTTGCAGCACTTTCTGACCGCTAATTTACCCCTCCCCCCCCCCCCCCTGCCCAATATTGAAAGTTTGGGGGGTCGGGGTTGTTAAATAAGTAAGGATATTCACATCATATGTTTCTTCATTTCAAATAAATGTATCTTACATAAGATTGGGAAATAACTGCAATATTTTTATGTTGTGTGGCAATTACGATAGTTACTTAAAAAATTATGAAAATGCATTCTTAAATAGAGATACACATTCTAATTTGACATGTACTGATGCAAACCACACTCCCATAGGATGCACTGTGGAGCTTTAAAGTGATGCAGACTAGGCCTATAAGTCCTTGGCGGGTTTGTCTTAACTCATCCAATACTCGCTTAATTAAAGCAAACATTAAAGTATCGTAAATCAATGGACTCTAAATCAACAAGGTTAAAATATACAATCGTTGAACTCAATCGATAATGAATTAGTTTTACATTTTGTGTGTACCAGTGTTTAAACAATTTATTTTGCTAAATAATAAACGACAGGAAAAAAATAATAATTAGGCCACTTTTCATAAGTTAGAAAAAAAAGTAAAAAAAAGCGTCAGCCATTTTTCTTTAATTCGCGTTAAAACACGCTCCTTGTTAGAGGGCACGTCTGTTGCCGTACAGACCATTCACCGAAGAAGAAGAAAAACAGCGCTACATCTTCCAGATAGACAGAATAATTTCAGGTTACCACCAAAGACGCAATTATTATTGCCAAATCTTGATTAAGTATACGTTTATACATGGCAAAGGTGTTGCACATATACCTTTATTGCCGTGGTGAATACAGGTATCGATAGTTTGGAAGATAATAAATCTTGTCGCAAACCGAGGGGTGTTACGAAATATTCGATCGATCGATAGGTATATTTGATAGAGGTTCAACTATTTTAAAGCTAACAAATCATTATAACCTTGGGTGTTCGTGAAGCGATGTGGTGCTAGAGGTTGTTTTAGGTAAGAGTGTGTTTCCGTTGTGTTGCAACACTGTCGCTCTCACTGTTGCCAACAAACAAAACTTATACAAGCCTGGTAACGCTTTCTGACATTAATATTGAAAAGACGTATTTTTTGTGTACACCAAATCATACAGTTTGCATAATAAAAAGTTAGTATTTAACATGTAAATATAAATGATGGTCAACAAATTGTATAATAAAATTATAATAATATATAAAACATACTCAATGTATGCCCTATGTTTGTGTGTGTCTTTTTGGTGCTTTTGATTTATTTATTTTCTAAGTTGACTTTTAGAAATCATACATGGATCACCAGGTATAGAGGTAATAATAAAGTATTTATATATTTACATACATTTGCGACAAGTCACTTATTTAAATGTGATTAAAAACTTTACATAACAAAATAGGCATAACAAATTTTAAGAACATTAATAGTTTATACTGATTTACACTTACACTCTCTGTGAAAAGTCATGCAAGTGCATGGTAGACTCTATAGGAAGATACCTGACGAAGCTAAAAGTTATCTGTCTCCAAACTACCTGCGACTTAATTCGAAATAACTAATAACAAAACAATTAACTATCAGAATATGATTAGATGCAGACGAGGCTGAAAATAGCCGTGGTTATCACGTACCAATGACTGTCGCCTGCATGCTAGCCACAACACAACTGATACTGTGACTCAGTGCTAGCACATGGGTCTCACATTTAAATTCCTATATTACAGAATACTTTTCCTTAGGCGAATAATTATTATAATCATGTTATGATAGTCGACTCTTATATGGTTATAATGCTGCTATGAGAACGATCCGAATGAATACGTTTACTAGGCTATAGGGTATAGGGCCAGCGATTCCAATCTAATTTTGTTCGGTTTGAAAGAAATGTCAAAGGACTGATAGTAAGAATCAATCCCATCATTTGCACATAACTGGGAGAAACCTTGGAATGAACCTTTAGTCAGGATTACAGGCGGCTTGAATCGAACCGACGACCTTCCGCATTAGAGTACCTGGATATCGGTTTAGCCACCAATCTCTATCGACTTGATGTAGTTCAACACAACCGATAGAAGTAGTTTATCACGCTATCCCACTATCCCACAAGCAATCATAACTTTTCCTAGTTTTACCTTAGTCGATGTACGAATCATGGTTCCATTGGGATGTTACCTTTAAAAAGCACGGGTAAGGGAGTACCCAACATGGGAAACGAATATTACCTTTATTTTATTCAACGATTCGAACATTCAACTATAGGAGCCTTTTACACCCCTCTAACTCCCAGGGTCACCAAACACATTTTGTAGAAACATTCCAACTTTTTAGGGGCCTACAAAAACATTTTATAGAATTCAACATTTTAGGGTTTTTTTTCACCCCCCTTTGCCCGGGGCCGAGGTCACCAAAAACAGTGTGTATCATCCTTGTTGCAGGGCTAATCCAACAAAAAACGCATGCCAATCAGAGGTCATGGCATATGTTTTTATCAAGAGACGTGACACAAGCATACAGGGATGCATAAGGAGCTTCGCTATACATAAAACAGTAAAAATTCGTTGCTATGGTCAGGTTTTCTAAACGGTAAACATTGTAGGTAAATTCAAGTCTATAAACTGAAAAATTTTAAAAATAAAAGTTTTACATCATGAAAATTAGAACCAAGTACTTGTTGAAACCAATAATTTAGTTGTGGGAGGAATGTAGCGACATTAGTTTAGTGAACTATAATAGAGGTCTGCACGGGCCTACTTCTAGAAGCCCGGCCCGGCCCTGGCCCGTATTTAACTAGCTTATCAAAGCCCGGGCCCGGCCCTGGCCCGTATTAAACTAGCTTATCAAAGCCCGGCCCGGGCCCGTCATAAGTGTAAATAAGCCCGTCATAAGTGTAAGTAAGCCCGTTACAGCCCGTTCAGAGGTTAAACTCAAAGCAATAGCATGTGGATTTTTTAGTTTGAACCCTGGGATATATGAATGAACATCACGGTAGAGATGAAAATTACTATTATGAGAAACAAAACGTTTTGAAATTTGGTCGAAAAACATTTCTATGATAACAATCGCACATACCGATTTCAAATTACATCATAAAGCCCGAAAAAGCCCGTCTTTTTCAGTGAAAAGCAGGCCCGGGCCCGGCCCGGGCCCGACTCAAAATGCATAACAAGGCCCAAGCCCGGCCCGCGGGCCCGGGTCTACCGCCCGCGGGCCAGGCCCGGGCCCGTGCAGACCTCTAAACTATAACACACACTCAACATTGTGCGGAGTGTTCCATCTACCATACCCAAGGTTTCGGGTCGTGGTTTCAAAGAATCGAGGAGAGATAATTGCGGCTTCTGTTACGTATGACCAGTAGTTACGAGTGAGGAGGATACAGCGGACAGAATTCACCGAATACGATCGTTATCTCGACATTTGTGTGTGTACAGCCGTAGCATTTGTGCTGGAGTCAGTGAGGTTTAAACAATTCACCTGTCGGGGTTGGATTTTGTAATTTCTCGAGTTTACACCATCAGGTTAAAAAACGCTCTTAATTTAGACACTATTTTAGACTATTATTTCATAGCTTGATCAAATGTACCATGGTTTATATTATCCATTTCATCACTAAGAACAATCAAGTATATAATTTTTTTAAATCAATACTATCATTTACTGGTCTACAACAATACATTTTCGTAAATTAAGCATGGTAAAAAAAACAAAGCCAAACATTGGAGAATGTAAAATAATTTTCAAAATTAATGCAGATTAGATCACAAATATTCAAACTGCTGCTGCTGCACTAAACTAATGTAGTAGATAAAGTTCGATACATTTGCTTCATTTTCTTTCTTTAAAATTTATTTGATATATTCATAATTTCTGACTTTTAGTTCAGGCCGTAAAAAGGATACTTACTTCGGAATCAGTATCAATGCCCATAATTAATTTAAACATTAATAAAGCTGGCTCAAGCATGGAGACAGTATACATGTTCACACCGATTTCAACTTTTTCTCTACGCAGCGCAAGGAACCATAACCAAGGACACGTTCTCAGGGGCAGGACCTCCAATTAAAAGGTCCTCCATCAACCTCTAATGCTGTCACTCAAACACTCTCCAGTCAAGATGTACGTGGGTTTCGAACCCACGCCCCTCTAGTTACAGTTCCTAGGGCGCCACTCCTAGCCACAAGGCCAATCGGGCGGTACCTATTCGTTCGGCAATTATAATTGGTAAATAAAAAAATAATAACACAAAAATCATGACATTGACATCTGGCACGTGTTGCACTGTAAAGGCAGATGGTGTAATCTGGTGCAAAGTAGTGCATGAAGGTACAATCAATTTACAACCTGTTAAGGTATAAAGGTCAATAACTGAAATTATGACATTATTTGCAACCTCATTTAGAAAAGCCAAGTCTATACTTCATGAATAGGATAACTATGTATTGTTTCTGGTAAGTGCAAAAAAAACAACAAAGGGGAGAGATAACCAAGAAAACTACTAACTAATTATAATAATTGCCATTCTGGGAACTTTTAGTTCGTGTTGGTTGGCAATGGTTGAGCGAAATCTCTGCATTTTTCCAATGAAAACTATCGCACAATGCTAAAACTTCTGCGGGTATTTTGTGACTATGCTGGTATACTTAGTAGCTAGTTTAGCGTTTTTTGTTTTCTATCACGAGGGACAGATAATTACGTAATCTTTTTTAGGAAAGTGGGGTGTACAGGTGTATGGTGTAGACTGTAGCGTGATGTGGACTCGTGAGTTTGAGGAATGGTTATGTTGATGTGTCAGAGAAGCAACAAGTTAGTTGAATAGGGAGCGTAGCTGAATATAATTACGCCACGTTTGTTCCGGCGAAAAATGAATATAAAATATAAATAACAATACAAATACAAATAAAAAAAATAATAAAAATAAAAATAATAATAATAAAAAATAAATAAAAAAAATATCTAACTTTCTTGAGGGTCATCCTTGTAGAAGGAAAATGCTACACAATACATTGAAAACGCACGGTAATCAGGGTCATGTTCGGTTTTTATCGTGAGACGAGACTGATGCACAGATTATAATCATAATACTAGTACTACTATAATAAACATACTAACTATTTCGTCGATATATTGTTAAATTATTACGAAATATTCTTATTTCACGTGTGAGTAAAGTAGACGATGTGTAGCAGAGCAGAATAGGGGGTAAGGAGTTTAAGATGAAGAAAAATGACTTTCAGTGATTAAGATAAAGATAAATTAAATGAAGTTGTCTCCTAGTAAACTTGTGATCAGGTATAAACATTAATTCTCCCCCCTCAAAACCGCCACCACCTTCTACCCGCATAATAAACCATTCAACTAATAATTTGTTATAGTGATAGGGGCTAGTAGGGGTCTGGCGGTTTGACAAGCGACGACAGCAACAAGACATAATGGCTGGTGTAAGCGACCAAGTGAGAACGGGGGTGTCTTGGACAACAGACAGAGCAAACACACAGACACAATGATGGATAATCCTACTGAAGTCTACAAGTCTATCGGTTTTGCGACAAAAGACCAGGAAAGAAGTCGGCGATTCCGCCCACCTCCCTCCGAGATACTGATCTGTGTAAACACACTTGAGATTGCACCTTGGACAGGACAGGACAGGTAAACACTAACTAAACACCATCCTCCTCAGCGGAGATTAAGTGGTTTTGCACTCATGAATCGAGCTTCTCTGAGACTTCTTCCCTTTGTGCTATCGAAGGTTGGACATTTATTAATGGTGCATGAAATGTATTAAACTGATGTGATATTTTTTCAAAAAGTTAATTGACTTGGAAAAAATAAGAACAGGGTCACATACACATACATAGCACAGTATACCTCGACTTGAAGAAGAGTAAAGAAATGTGGCTAAAATCGCAAAAGTATGTATGTGGGTCTGGCTTTTTATTTTATTTGTTTAACGTCTATATCCTATTCAGTTAAAAACTGAATTACAAAGGAGGACAACTAAATAAATCTACTTACATGGCCAGATGCATTACATTTTTTTCACACAGATATTTGGTGGAGTGATCCAGTATGTATGTAAAATAAGCTGGATTTGGCGATCAAGCGAATTTTTATTTAATACTTTAAAAAAAAAAGTTTAGCGTTTAATGTTGTAAAAAAGTTGGCGGTAACGAAAGTAGCTAAGCTACTTTCAAAGGTCGAGTAGCTGTAGCAGGTTAGTAAAATAAAGTAGCTTAAACAACAGTGTAAATGTGTGACAATGGAGACAAACGAATGTCAGCCCACTCTCAGCCTTTATGAAGCCCCACGACCGATTGTCGGCAAAGTGTAATAAACACAGGGCCGGACGCGAAAACTTTATTACTATCGCAACCGCCGAGTACCGGGAATCCTCAATGTCACTGAACTAAAACAAAATTGCACATGAACCTGCTGTAAATAGGCTCATGACTCGCGGCAAGTGAACAATTTGCAACACAAATGACGTCAGAGTTGCCATTTTTATACCGAGAATTTAGTTGAAGCCAACAAAAAGACATTTCCAAAGGGAACTATTCCCGGATTGAGTAAGACGTATGTATACGTGTACAAGCATGTTGTTTTAGTTTTTACTCAACGCATATTTGTACTCTGTACACTTTACAAGTTTGGGCGGATGAGGTCAAAGACTTTTGCCGAAATAATCACCTCTTTCTAAAGTTGAATGCCATTGCGTGCGCCGGTAACAATAGCATGTGTTGAACAGGGACACAAGATAAATACATGTTAGTCAAGGTCCTTCCTTCCTTTATGCGCTCCTCGAAAACAGTGGCGTGAGGACAGTGTGACGTGGACTGACAGAAGAGGTGGGAGCGACTGCATCATCTTAGCCCATAGGACCTTAGACAGAACTGTGAAATTGCCATTTTTACATCATTTTATGTCATATTGTGTACACATTATATACTGTACTGTTGACATTCTACCTTTAGATAGCGTCGATGCTCCTATTGACTTCTATTGGTATAGTTTTTTTTATTAGCGACATATTTTTATTAGCGACAGATTGAACTGAACATCAACTCAGTTAGTATTAGTATTAGTAGTTTTAGGTCGCTTTAACAGCTAAGACAGGTAAAGGAGCAATTAAAATCATGACTGCTAACGCTATACTGACAAACGTAGAGGTGATAATTAAACTGCAGAATCAAAGATCACAGAAAGAAAGGAGCGTTTAAAGTAAGTATGAACAGGAATGTATGTAAAAATGCTAGTGCTTAGAAACAACTTGTTTACATGGGATTATACTAGTGAGATGACTACCATGAAGAGGTTGTCCCATTTCTCGTTGATAGATAACTTACATTCATAAGAAGTAACAAGTACATTACGTGTGTACATTGATGATAATAATAAGCATGCAAAGGGGGCTGAACCAAGTAAGAAATTGTTGAGTTTGAGTAGTTATCGCAAAAACACATTTAAGCACTTCCTTTGTACCAGGTGGCTTGGTAGTTGGTTGTATGTGCTAATACGCCCATCCAGCATGGATACTCCAACACTACCCGACAACAGGTAGCGTGCCTCGGAGAAAAGTGGTCAACTCCACTTCTGACTTCAAACTTCCCATGACCAGAATACGCAATTAAAACGTACAACAAACAATCGTAACTACAAGCATTTGCATAAAGAAGAGGATATATTTTAGGCTCATCAAAACACAAAAGCACATGAAAATTATTGTGGAGCAAATGAAATTGAAAGGGGAGATAATAGAGGAAGGAATAATGGGAAATAATTATAGTGTCATTTAGGTTTTGAAGGTTACAGATACACGACCATAAGAAAGGTGGTTGTGAATGATGAGGCAGTGACAGCTCGGGCATTTGTGTCGAACAAATGCCACTTAGGCGACATACGTTGATCGTGTGCTACAGTGGCGTGGGGTTGGACTCTTATTGAGGTTCGGAGCTGGAGGTTAAAATAGTGAAGAATCATTGGTCTAGATTCAACCAAGAACGAAATGATCTCTGAATCGTTGTGACATATGCACGAAAATTATAGCCTATTATATATATATGCTTACACGCTTCCTTGGATTGTGCAGGTATATAAGACACATTCTGCTGTACATCCTCCAATTGCTGTTTTCTGTGCCATCAGCAATTCTCATCACAATATCACATCAATATTGCTTTATATCCAACTTTTCTTTATTCTATATGAATTCTTAATCTAGTAGGGCATTCTATTATTTTGCATCTACTTTACTTTAACATAACACTAATCAATCAATCATCACACACACACACATATATATATATATATATATATATATATATATATATATATATATTATATATATATATATATATGTAAGTTAAAAAAAAATAAAAAAAAAAAATAAAAAAAAAATGACAATATATATATATATATAATCAATTATATACTATAGACACATTCTACTGTACATCATTGCTGTTTTCTGTGCCATTAGCAATTCTTATCACAATATCATATCAATTATTGCTTTATATCCAATTTTTCTTTATTCTATATGAATTCTTAATCTAGTAGGGCATATTTTGCATCTACTCTACTTTACCATAAACACTAATCAATCAATCAATCAATCATCATATATATACTAGACACATTCTCCTGTACATCATTGCTGTTTTCTGTGCCATCAGCAATTATTATCACAATATCACATCAAAAATTGCTTTATGTCCAACTTTTCTTTATTATATTTGAGTTCTTAATCTATAGTAGCGCATGCTATTGTTTTGCATCTACTCTACTTTAACATAAACACTGTGTTTATCATTATTAATCAATTAATGAATCATCATATATATATATATATATCAATATTATCAATCATCATACATATCAATATCAATATCCATATCAATTATCAATTATGCTTTATATCCAACTATTCTTTCTTCTAACACTGTGTATATCATTATAATTACTATCACTTTTATTATTAATTATTAATTATAGACTATTCACTTTCTCTGCAAAGAGTTATACTTGTACACTGTACTAGTCTAAGTGAATAAAAATATCTATCTATCTATGTATATTTTGATCTCCCAAAATTTGTCCCGGGGCCAAAAGTAAATCAAGGGTACCGTATACTATCAATTCTTCTTAACGCTATGACTGTTGATCAATGAAACTGAAAAAATGATCATAGATTAAACAATTGCAAGCTGGTACGAGAGTTTTGGAGTGGCAAGGGAGCGAAGCTAGTAAATCAACACAGATCGTCGATCGAAGAAGAATGTTTAAAAATAAACTAATACGTTTCCTTCCATCAAACTCTTGTTTTTGGTGGAGGTGCCGGGTATATGTATGTCAAGTTTGGGTGATGCTATCTCCGCCCTCTTGACTCCCGGAGTCATCCCTCGATGTGCAATAATGATTCCGATCATTACATCTAGAAATTAGTGATTGCAACAGGCGCAACAATTACTTTTCAAAATAAAAACGTATAAGTTAACAGTGATGAAGTTTACAGTCGATTCGAAGCTAAATATATTTTAAATCATACTATATAAATTCTTATCTAGAGTATAGGGCCTACTCACTTTGTCATAGAACTAATCATTTTCATACTCTACACTTAGAAAATTGTTACGGATACGGATGCATAGAGATGTTAACGAGTCTTGTACTGTTGCTATCGGCAAATGTTCAATAAATCAATCTGCTATACAGACGACAAGTTTTTTTCTATGCCGTCGCATGCAAATTGTTTCAAAATGAAATACAAGCTATAAGTCGTGATGTTAAAGTAGAATCTCCTTAATTTATTCTTCTTGTTCAATTACCCAAACTTATGAGCATGTTTAAAACTTTCCGACCAACCGCAGGAAATACTCCCAACAAAATGCATTAACCGCCAAGTGCATCATTTGAGGCTTAATGATTACATGTCCTAAACATATCCGCCCAGGGCAATTTAGAGTTATGCATAGTAGAACCACTGACTACACTACACATGAACGCATGCAATATTAATTCAATTTATGTCACTCAATTTAAAATTTAATTATTACCAATTATAATTGTATTCATACCAAATGAAATTTAAATAAACTGTTACAAACATGCAAGTTATTTTATAATTAATAATAACGATATTAATATAAGGTTTTTAAGCATAACCCGCTTTGAGGACATTATTAGTAAATGATAGCAATTGTAATAAAAGTATGCCCCGACTTGGGATCGAACCCTTCGATCCCAAGTCGTGGATTACAACTGCTATCATTTACTAATAACGATATTGATAACATTGTGTTCAATCAATAACAACTATATGAATAACAAAAACAAATGTTGACGGATTAAACTCGATTTATGGAAGATGAAATCCACAGCATGAAACCGGCATTTGAACCTTTTAATTGTTTTAACTACTGTAACTTATTTCCTATTTTATTTTAAGAAATTATAACAGGTGTACTCGACGTGCTGTTCTTGTCACTTACGTGTTGCTACATTAGTAATGAATTTAATTTTGCTTAATTGATTTTGCTAAATTTATAGCTTCTTAATAATTATACGTGGGACCCCCTTTTGACGAACATCCTAGGACATTTAATATTCCCCATTGGTATTTTATCTTATAAGATATTAATAAATTACAAACAATAGCTGTTTGAGCAAAGTAGCCCAAACAGGCTTTTAAAGGCTTTGTTTGTACGTCATGGAACACACTTAGTAAATACATTTGGTATCGAGTTGGAAATATATAGAACTCGTTTACAATGCAAATTTAACATGTCTGAACTATTTCAGTAGCAAGAATCGTCTTGTTTTGCTTTAGATTATTCATGTTGTGGAAGATAATAACAATAAATATACCTCCTTAGAAATTATGTAAACAAGTCACAACATCTAAAGAGTTTAGGGATAAAACGTTCGGCTTTACTCTTTGACTGTCTAACATGGAATTCGGGGGCTAATACCGCTCGGAGCAACAAAACACAAGGAAGAGTTCGTTAATGCAAAGAAGAGAGAGAAAGAGAGTGAGAGCTAGTAATCAACCTAAATACAAAGCATTCAGCAAGTTCACAAACAGCCACGCTGCAGAATATACCACAGAATAATATTCTCAACCCCCCAAGTATTTATGTCGTGGTCTTTTTCTCTCTCTCCCGAGTCTTTGTCATCGAGGGGGGGAGGGGGTAAGATTGAGCCTCAACTCTCATAATTGTCAAGTCCCCTCCTATTTTAACAATACCACTTCACGTTTTCTAGTATTTCTTTCATCTAGATCAAAACTGAAATCTTGGGCGAATGTCACGTCACGACAAGCGTGCAATCCTCTTTTCATTTTATTTAGCGCACATCGCGTGTACTGTGGGGAAGTTTTTCACCTGCAAACTCAGGGGTATAAATAGATTGGCAATTTACAAAGAAGCAATAATAGTAAAGACACACGAGCCATTCTGAATTAATCTAAATTTCCTACTCCAGAAGACAGGCTATATTTGATATACACAAACATGTACAAATACCAGAATATCGCAAGAAAGTGAAGAAACTCATTAATTTATCTGAAGGAGAATGCAATAGTTTTCTTAAATTAAAAAGTACATCAGACGACATTTACACGAATAACAGTTGATACCACAGCACATTGGTGGGCTTTTCGATTCCCAATCATAAATAATAATAACGGAAATATTTCGTGTGAATGACAAGTCACCAACAAGAAGAAAGTATAAATTAAAAGGTTTTGTCAAACATCACATTCATTCAACACCTCAGTAGAACGCAACAGTGATACTATTTGTCAAGAAAAGATTTCTATGGCCAATTAGTGGATTGATTTATTTTGTGTAGACTATGAAACAACATTTGACACACAACACACACGTTTTAAAGCAGTCAAATATAAGCAAAGGGGAAATGTGGATTAACTAGTCAGAGCTTGTTATCGTTATTTATCATTGTGTATTCTCCAATCATTAAATTTAAATGGGAAGATTCACAGAAAAATTTTCTATTTTGTGTGTCATCGCAGTTTTGGCGTACAAGAAGGCGTTGTTGTTGGACCGATAATCTTCATACGCTCAGTTTTTAGTACAACGAACATAACTGTGTGCATACAATCTTCTTTGTCGTCTTTTAATTGTTTGAAAGTTGTTATCACAAAATATAAAAAAAACTTGAAGACTTTGATTCTGGCGGTGAAAAGACCTTCACAATCCTCTTACGTCATCCACCACTGCCGCAAACCCAACAAAGACAAAATCCCCACGTATAAACACGCGTCTTGACGACTTCCCTTTATGACGAACTAATCGAAAAACACACACCGACCACATCCCAGGACCTCGATGTGTACATTTCCCTCTCCAAATGAACTCAAAGCCCAACAATGCCCATTGTTATATTCCGAGCCTATATTTGCGAGAATTCTCTATTTCTCGTCCCCCTTTTTTACTGCATCGTTTTTTCGATGGTATTATTGATCTTAATGACATATCTTCTATCCCTACATCTCTTTCCTCTTATTGAAGCCTGTGACAAAACATCACACGGGTCTCTTCTCTCTCTCTCCCTCCCTTCTTTGTCATGCTCTTCAACTTCTTCCTCTTTTCTTTCGCAACATCACTTGCCAAGACTCGTGCGTCTGCTTATTGATTCGAGAGGCTCACCCGTGCCGGCAAACGAGAGGGACTTTAGTGATGATGTAGATGAATACAGGTTACCCTACAGCGATCGTTATAATATAAAAAAAAAAGAAAAAAAAAGTTAATGAAAATAATTTCAGACGATTTGATTGAATAACAACGCGGAAAAGTTTTCTTTATTACGTTTTAAAAATGCACGATTTGTTCAATTGTTAAAGGAAAACGGAAGGAAGGACGGAGATCAAATTGCGAAGCTAATCATTCATTTAAAAAGAGATAATGTTGAGAAATCTCAGAGATCAAAGGGAGGAAGAATTACAATCGCAAAACTTTTCTTTCTGTTAACAAAGAAATGAACGAGCAGTTGTCGACAAAACATCAACAAGTTGAGAAGAGATAGATACACTTCCACTTCCAACATTGCTCAATCATTGGTGGTCGTAATGGAAAACAAGACTTGTTGTACTCAAGTAGTATTGAAATTGAAGAAACGTTTATAAATATTTATTTATTAATTTATTTATTCAATTATCATCAGAATCCAACTCCATTGGGGCATTAAGATATTGTACGAGTGTGTATATTTCTTTGTATGCGCAAATACGTGGAAGTAATAATATGTGTGTGAAATGGATGGTGGATTTCATTTTGTCTAGGTGTATGAAAAATTCAAGTATTTTATGTCAGGCATTGATATAGTTCGAGCTAGTCTCCATCTAATCTCTGATTTCAGCTTTGGTGATGGTGAGTCAGCTGATCGCCCTGAAGATGCCTAATGCATTTCAACTGAAACGTACATCCTCAAGATCAAAGGAACAGAATGATAATCACATTTTCCATTAAGGATGAGGATTTATGTTGCCTAACGTTTATATGCTTTAAGGCTATTTGAGACGATGAGTGGTGATAGATACGATAAAGGACGATTACAAACGAACATGCCTATGCGGGATTCGAACCCACGTCCTTGTATGCTTCGGAGCAGCGCCCTAATCGTATGTGCCACCTCGGACTACAGGAAAAGCTTGAAAATATAAAACTTGCACAAAGGCTTTATCGAGAAAACTACTATCACGTCTTTCCTTTCTAAGAAAAATCATCCCCCACCCCCGATTTCCCCCCTTCCCCCACCAAACAAGCCATGAATCGGACTGCACACACACTCACACTCACACATGCCCTCGCACACACGGAATCTCGTCCTGCTATTCGTTCTTGCAGGCGTCTCGTCCCGCCCTTGTCTTGAGGCGTCTTGAGCGTCTCTCACCCCCCCCCCCCCCCACCCACAACCCCCTCAACCTCACCTACTGCATGCGCACGATCGAAATCAATACCAAGATGGCGCCAGATTATCCGTTCAGTAAAAAAAATAAAAAAACCTATCCTCAAGAGACGATCTTCGACTGTAGGTGTGTGCCTATATTGTTCCCGTATGGTTTCCGGGATCTCTGCGAGAAACTCTGGATCAATACTTCCACGCGAGATGGTTGAACTTTGAACCGAGAAGGAATGTAAACAATAATTTGTGCGCATAGTTCAACCTTGGTGAACTTTCAGCTCAATTTAATTATGAGCAACACTTTGAAGGTGTGGAAACAATTATCATGCTTGAAGTACAGCCATGGTCAGGAGAATGAGCATCATTTTCTCATCTCGTATTTGAAATGTATTCTCCTAGCTTTCATATGTTGGTTGTTCTTACAGAAGGTCATGGGTTCGTTTTTACTTGTTTAAAGCGTATTGTGTTCCTTGGGTGTAAACGATTAATGGCAAGGTAAGGGGGAAAAAAAGCTAAGAAGGGGGCCCACCTTAACGAAAACAATAATTATCAAGAGAACCGATATAAAATTAAACGAATGTAAGTTTCTTCATTTCACAACACATTCGGGTATAGTTACAGACACATTTATTCCCATCAGAAATATAATTATTATAATTTTCACGAATAAAACTAACCTAGATTTAGTTCTGAAACCAAATTACGAACACACTAACAAGATAGTGTGCTAAAATAATAATATAGTAGAAAAGTTCTAAAATGATAACTACCAAAACTGTTCTCTATAATCGACCATTGATATCGTTTTAAACGGTTTAAATTAAATATTTGAGATGATGGCCGTATTTCCATGCAGGAAATTATGGAAAACGTCATTATGTCTTTAGAAGACACGCAAATACAAAATATGGGCCGGGCCACACCTCTTGTTATATCACAATAAACTATTTAATAATTTCACTTTACACATTTTTTTTGTCTTCAGCCGACTAAAGATCGTAGAAATTTATATATAAACATTTTTGATACCGATAATTGCCATCGTAGCATAATTTAAACCAACGCGATTATTATTATTTCAACATACACGCCATTATAAAATTTAAATATGTTCTTTAATATAATGTCCAGTACCCTTAGGTGTGTATTTAAATGAAGATGAGTACCTTATTAATATGCAGACTTGTAAGAAAATGTTCGATCGTGAGTTATTGCACAGGTTAAATATTGGCAAGTGTATATACATAAATTACTACAAAACATACATTCATAATTTACACGAATTCACCACGGCAATACATTATTGTTATACGAGTAATAAGTTGCTAAGTGGGCTTGCATAATAAACACAGGTTTACCTTACAAGATACACACAAATTATTTGTGACATGTAAATTTATAATAGGATTACTGAAAAATTGTCGAGTCACCATTGTAAAAAATTAATCATTATTCTATGGTTCATTCTATTACCAACCGTTTAAAATACAAATAAACTTCCATGCAGCATCTCTAACACAGTACTACTGGTTATTGTGCGTTTTGTTATTTTTGATATGTATCATTACTTTGTATATCAATTCATGATCACATAAATCATTGTACAGACCATTACAATAACAATTGTTTTGTAAATATTGTTGTTACGTGTTAATCTATATTGTATATTAAGTAGAATTTGTATGTTGTACTGTTTCGTGTGATTTAATCGATAATTTTTGTTATCTTGATGTAAAATGGAAGAAATACTGTATTAAGGTGTTAACACCTAAATAAATAGACAAACCAACTTATACGGGCAGCTTTCGCTCCCTAAAAAGGTATGGAATGTTAAAACTGACAAATATTGTTTGTTGTACACTAGGAAAACGCTAAGTCCCGCCGCGTTGTTGGATGAGCGTAATTGGTGCATTGAGCTGCCATGTGTTATGCGAATTTTCTGTTGTTCTGTGGAAAAATCATTACTAAGTTGAATTCTTTTTAAATTAAATTAAATTAAATTAAATTAAAAATTAACTTAAATTTTTTAATTTATTAATCGTAATTGTTAAAAAAAATCGTAAAATTGCGATTTTTATAAGAATAATTTCTCGATTGCGCTCAAATTTAACACTAATATATAAAATCATAAAATTAAGGTTCTGCGAAAAAATCATTACAATCGGATAAAGCATGTAGGTGTTATAAGTCAAAGAATTGTTTAAAAAAAGAAAAAACCCGTAAAATTTCGATTTTTATGATAAATATTTTTTCAATTGCGCTCAAATTTCACAAGAATATCTAAATTCATAAAATAAAGGTTCTGTGCAAAAATCATTAAAATCGGATAAAGCATGTAGGTGTTATAAGTCAAAGAAATTTTAAAAAATCGAAAAAAAATCGTAATATTGCGATTTCATAAGAAATTATTTTTCGTTTGCGCTCAAAAACGTGGCAGTTCTAAGTTCAGAGATTTCGAAGGCCTCCATAAAATTTCATCTCAATCGGAGTATCGGTTTAGCCGGAATCGTGCGGACAAACAGACAAAAATACAAAAAAAAGAAAAGAAAAAAAAAACATTCCGGATTTTTTTCTCCGTGTAGTAGAATGGAATCTTCGCTTCGCTCGCTACGCTCGCTACGCTCATCCAACTATGTATATACATTTGAATTTCTTTATTTCAGTTAGCCATAGCCCCCTCTATGTCAACCGCTACTAAATATAAACAATCATTTATAAATATGAAATGACACTTCTGAAAACTCTAGGAAAGGGAAACATGATTTCCCCATAAAAGTAATGCATGATGCACGCACGGTTAAAATATGTGTACGGATTAATAGCCGTGTAATAAAACCCCTCATAACAAGGGTAGGAAAACGAGGGCATTAGCAAGACGTTTTACATCCATATCTTAGGAACTAAGTGTAGCGAAAGTCTGAGCATTTGGTATAAATCCACCATTGAATTAATTAATTAAATGTACCGTATAATTTCGCATCGTATTTCATGTTCAATATGTCTCACACAACCTTCATCAAAATACTTCCCCTTTCACTCCTAACAACGAAATTTCCCTTCTTTTCTTTCGTCAGTTATAAAAGCAACGACGAGAAAAAAAAGAGAAAGAAAACAAGATGCAAATTTCTATTAAGAACGGTAATGAATAGTGACAAAAAAACAGGGTTAAAACTTCCCTTCTTCATTTCCCTCTCTCTCTCTCTTTTAAAAGACTTTTCTCAACTTCTTTATTATTTTCCCCCTCCTGACCTAGTCATTAAAAAAACTTGGGCTCTCCGGCGTTTCCGTGGCTCCCCATCAATTAGCTAGCGTCTGTGCTGCATCTCGCCAGAGCTATTTAATTACCGCTTGGGGGACGGGGGCGGGGGCGGGGGGGGGGGGGAGGGGGAAGAAGGGCAAGGTCGTAGTTAATCGTGTCAGTGGCCCACATTTTAGTCTTTTAAAAGTAGATGTAAAAGACTTAATAAGTAAGGAAGAGAAAAAGGAGCCATTTCTTTTAAGTCTTTATACAACACTTTTCTAAGCAAAGAGTTTTACTTAATGGGGGCAAATGACAGAGGCGACACAGAAAATGTGGACGAACCGTGGCTAACCACCCACATCCGTTTTATAACAACAAGGATATAAATGTCAATTCATCGTTTAAAATGTTTTTAAGCGTAATTTGTGACGAGCATGAAGTTTAAGCTCAACGACAAAAATATTTTTGAAATTATATTTTTTTAGCTTTTTTTATTATTAATTGGACATAATTTTGTTTACGTCACTCATTTATTAATTTATATTTGTGTTTTGTTATGTTTGTCACTGCCTTACAAAAAAAATATGATTACAGCTTACAAAACACAATACAAATTATATTTATTTTTTTTCAAAATCAAAGGCAATAATTGCATACATTGTATACATATTAAGTAAAATCGATACATAAAACGTATTTGTTTTCGAGCCATGAATGAAGCGTCTTGAAACTCGCCAGTACTATCAACGACAGAAATTAGGTTCGGTTACTGCGTTTATTGCTAATAAATAAATAATTTTCGAATCAGAAAATGCCATCATGGAATAACCAGCGAACAGAGGATTTAGCAAATAATATAATAATCTCAATTAGATAAAAATAACTTTTAATTTCACTCTTATAAACGCAAGGGAGAAAACATGGTTCGGAGAATTTAGTATAACCATTAACTATTCCAAATATTCAGAATAGGGATTGAGCTTTAAAAAATGTGAAACTAAAAAACGAAAATATTAATTGAAATAAAACCAATTCTACGAGGTTATGCTAGTGAAGTTGAATAATGTTGTTTTTCCCTTACCTGATTCATTTACAACAAATAATTTTGTATTTTGTTTGATACTTATCCACATATACCAGTATTTGTTTTCGTTTAGAATGTTACCATTATATTTTTTTAACTTAAAAACAATTTTTAGAAAGCCACCATTATAAAAAGCTAGTCAAAGAAATGTGACCATACGAAATATTGCAAAACATTAAAAATATTTTCAACGGCTTTCAATGTCTTTTCTCGTCAACATGCTTGCCCCCCTTTCAAAAATCATGTTCCAAAATCTTGATTACATTATTCAAGACGAGAGTGTCTTCCATGGAGGGTATCTTCATCTTTAGAGTATCGGTGTCAGCACTGTCAGCGCAGTTTCGAGAGTGAGACAAAGAGCACTCGAGTCTCGAACTGAGGGCATTCTGCAGCGAGGAATAAGATGTTTACTTCCATCTTTTGTAGCAAGAATAGTAGGAATTTACTTTCGAAGTATATAGCAAAATACCAACGAGAAGAAATCAATGGTGAACTTGATATAGCTCACTGAATAAAATTACTCTAATCCTAACTCAAATTTTACTGTAGATGTTCCAAAGGACATTAACTTTTGAATTTTTAAGGAAAGTGTGATTTTGTTTTCATTGACTCCCATTTCCAAACTAAATGTCTACAGGAAAACCAACATGTATTATTTTTTTGTGCCAATTTGTGCCAATGTGATACAATTGGAGCTACATGCTAGAAACCTGACTACTGTTAAAAATTAAGACACGACCTTTTTTAATTTCATCAATAACGATTCGTGAATAATGTACGGGTTCAACATATACGTTTCCAAACCTTTTCAAACTAAACAAAATAGAATATCTAGCCAAAACTTTTGTAAACATAATAAATTTAGTACAATATTCTATGTCCTGTTAGCTAAAATTGTTCTAAATGCACTAAAATTGAGAAAATGTCAATAAACAGTTCAGTAAATACATTGAATTTGGAATGGATGCAGATTTGTTATAATACGAAACGCGAATGTAATTTCTTGATGATGTCAGATGCATCTTCGATGGCAAAGTCACACGCGAAGAAAACGCTGATGTGGAAAATGAAATAAAATAACGTATATTTCCAGCATCAGCACTCAGCAGTCGTATCTGTTCCAAGTATCATAGCTCTGAGTCTGAGAATAAGAATGTTACATCACAATAGTTCTTGGGCTGCATCATCTCTAGATTCAGGACTAGACTAACGTAATATTCAACTTTAGCACACTCATGGCAGCGACGGAAATTACATGAGATGAAGATGACGTGCAAGTTACATTTCCTGGTTTAGACGGGAGCTGTATTACTCACAAAGATGCCTTGGGGAAAAATACGTTTAATTTTAGACTAAACTAATATTCTCCATTACTTTACCCGTAGCTTAAGCCCGTAGGCTTTACGAGAATTAAATAAAATTGGGTATTTGTTTAAGTAAAACAAATCCAAAATCCAATATGGCAAATGCTACTAAGTTAATTAGTTTAAAAAATGTATGTATCACTTGCATAGCTGATTCACGAAGTCACTGACAAGACCAATCTGTCCTAAATATTACACAAGCAGATAATGACAAGGAATTATTTTTTACACTTGAGATAGGTTTTCACCACACCCACACTATTACATATATTACATATTACATATTACAAATTGTATACACCATATTATTAAAATTACTATTTGCTTCCATGTTCACTAGTTGCTAGAAATGGCAAGTACAAAATTTAGGGTTGGGCTCCGGCTAAGTAATTTCTTTCAATAATCGATCACATGAAAATTTCGATATCGTTATATTGTAATTTTATTAATAATTGTGCAATAAAATGTGTCCATTTAAAAAAAACATATATCAAAGTAGATGGTGTGGCTAAAATGATAATGAATAACAATGTTTACGTTCTCACACTCGCGTTCAATAACCCGGCACCTCCACCATATTTTGTAAAAGTCGTGACGAATTTATTATAGGCTACCCGGCACCTCCACCAAGCACATTAACCGAAATGTGAAGGAGTCAATCAATTTTTCGGGATAATTTACATCAATAAGGGCTTACACGCGTAAATTTCCAAAATTGTACAATTAACGGTACATCAAATGAAGTTTGTCAAAGATATTTTAATTGACAGTGTTTCTCGAACATGTCCAATCTACTTTCATCTGTGACAAAAATCCATCTCGACATGCGTTATCTGAATGCTATTGACATTTACTGACAGCATCCTTAAGTACAAAAGTATACAAGATTATACAAATACATCACCAATGCCAAGTGACTATATAGTGACGTACTTAGCCACCTCAGCTCGAAGCTAAAATCCTCGCTAAATTCCAGGTAGAAAACACAATGTCATGCAGATTGAAAGAGACGCCTCTATCATTGATCTGCTCTCGCTCTCTCCCTCTCTCTCCCACCCACCATCCCGCGCCCTCTCTCTCTCTCTCTCTCTCTCTCACCTATCCCACACCATCCATCCACCCACCTAAGGAGAGAGACTCTTGAAATGTAACAGCAGTCAGCAGCTTTTGATCAAAGAGCGAACTGAAGCTAGCTCCCTACTTCTACTAAGTATGAAGTGAGCTTCGAGTTGAGTGACGGACTCTTCAACGTTCTGCCATTCAATTCAAACTACAAGAAAATCTCAGGAGCTAGGCTAATAGAAACTAATGGATTCAATTCTTACGAACACTACACATTACACCATTAAAAGTACATTTTTTACTGCCTCGTAAAATTGTTAAAAATAGAGAATTTGTGGAATTAATTCTAGAGCTAATTGGTAGTGTTCTAATTAGGATAATTTTCAGTTTTCCTATATATTGGCTGCAAAATTTAATTTAAGGATAGAAAATATTATATTTTGGCAATGTTCAAAACAATTACAAATTTTGGTATTATTTTTAAACTGTTTAGAGCAATAAACTATAAGTTTCACCCAAAGGGAGCTACCATTGGTTAGTTTTATATTTTGTTCGGCTTGTTTCGCAAACATGAATTGCTCATAAATGGTGTTTTCCGGTTTTGTATTCATAATGATGATCATCATTGCGATTAGCTTAAAATAATAAACGTGTGAGCAAAACCCTTACATTAGTGATTATCTGTAGAATTATGAGCTGGCAAGAGCATTGCACTAATCACGAAAAGCTTCGCTTCACCTTCAGAAAGTCTCTCATGTTTCAATTCTTTTAGCCATCTCTGGTCCTGAGAATGAGAGCGATGCGGGTTGCGTCGCATAGAAGGTAAGGGGGGGGCGGGCGCACAGTACTTTCGTATGAGTGGTAGAGAACCCCGGGGGAGAAGTGGGGGGAGGGGGGGGGGGGTTGAAGGGGGGCTCTTCGAAATTTGAATTCACAAGAAGACGGAAAGACCAGGATCGTCAGACAGAGAGAATAAGAAGGAAAAAGAAGAAAAACACACACACATACAGGAGGCACGAACGCAGAGCTTTTTCTGCTAGCTAGGCGTGCGCAGAAGACGTCGTCAATACTTCGTGTTCACATATAGAGAAGAGTGTCTCGGATGTGAGGAAAGGGGAACGCCCGGGATTGGATGAATGTTGGATCTAGAAAAAAGAAGGCGCATCCAGATAAGAAAGAATTTAATGAAAAATGAATGTGTTTTTCTAAGGAGAAATCTGGGAGATGGGAGTGGCTGGAGGGATGGATGGAAACGAGCGAACGGCTTTCACCCGCCACTTAAAACATCGGATAATAAAATTTTGGGGCTGAAATTGCATTTAGGCTTTCACGTTGTTAGCAAACACTTTTACGTAACATCTCGTCAAAACAATTTTCTCGATATATATACAAATATTTTGATGTGTATAATCTCAAAAAAGCTATAGAATGTCTAAAAAAATCTCAATAATAAGCTACCGTTCGTAACTAAACCATACCAAATCATCTCCACCTACACTTTACCTATTTCTACAATAATGATAGCTTGCAAAGATCGAATCAATAACAATTTAAACAAACTACAATCTTCTGCAATCGAGTCAAGAAACTCATGCATGATTACTAATCTGAGAAACACGATATTCCAATTGACTTCACTAGACATTAAAAGTGGAAATAATCTACCCTTTTACAAAACGTAATGTCTGATAGTGATAAGTTTGGATAATAATACTTCTATTAAATTAAGCTTATTTCTTTAAAGCTGTGATTATTCTTTGTTATACGACTCTCTTATTTCAGTGGTGCATTTTACCGAGCCATCGAAAATACAATCAACTTATTGCAATAACCTTACAAAGTTTAAAAAACTACAAATATTGCTTTAAAAGTTTTTCCTCCAAGCTTAAAGGTTCAATGAACTCGACCCAGATATTAACATACACCTACATTTTACCTGATGAACCAGTAGTTTTAAAAGTGATTTAGATTCTTTGTATAGGCGACAAATGTCCCCACATAAGCCCACGCCTCATTAACCAGTAGCAACACTATTAATATTAGCTCTTAACGACACAGCCGTGCGTGTGTGGTCGACCCGTCAGCCTCTCGATCAGTGTTAACAGATTTGCATCTCGATCTCACCCAAGACACCCAACTCAAACTCAAACATTCTCAAGAAATTAATTAGAACCCCCTCCTTTTAAACACGTCGTCACTCAGCGTTGATAAACGAACTGTAACTTTACGACAAAAAAAGTTTTTGAATTACAACGGTCACGTCTATAAAGTGTAAGTGATTTTATAGAAACTACTTTAAAATAATAACCCTTACGATTAAACCATAATCGTAAATGATTATACTTTAAGAAAAATAACAAACTACATCCAATGTATTTTTAAAGACGTGTAAAACGTAATTACGTGGGCATTATATAATATATTTATCTAATATATGCATGAGATTCAGTCGAGATTTTGCTTTCGACCTGTACAGATATTATCTCCTACCAGCATCTGTGATGACAGGGTAGGCATTTACGTATAGCTACCGGTAATTTGAGACATTTTGATAAACACTAGATTAACAAACCGCATTTATTCTTGTGAAGAGCATGGCTTTCTTTTGAGTTATCTCCATACATTAAGATTACCTTTTATTTATACCCGTCCATTTATTATTTAAGACATGGCGAGTCTTTATAACATGTAATATAAAAGCTTCCATTTAAATTACAAAGGGATGCCGAGGGCAATAAAATTAAAATTTTGAATTATGGATGTGTCTTCACGTGCTTAATATATTAAGATATTATTATGATACTTGGGTTGTTAAACCGGGGGTTGTTAAAACCCTGGTTATGTGTCACCTGTGGTTTAGATTAATTATAACCAAGATAACAAAACATGGACGAGGCTTATAATTCACGAACTGCATTAAGTTACCTTGTTTCAGATAAACTTAAAAATCACTGTCTTTGGAGGAAACACACACTTGAATTCTGCACAGAGGTCAAGTAAATTAAGGCTTTTAGCCATTGTGCGTGTTTAAAATGTGGAGTTAAACATCTCAATAAAGTGATTATTATTATTTTGTATTGTATTGTATGCATTGTTGTTTATTATTATTTTTATAAGGAAAATTAACATGGTGATCAAGATATTTTTTCCTAGTTGTCCTCTTAAATTTCTAAATGCAATTGTGCAACTCGCACCATTTATACATTTCCAACTGTGAATATTTGCAGTTATAATGATTTGTTAAATTTTCCCTCATTCAGGAGGAAAATGCAGGTCTTATGATGAGTCCTTCATACAAGCTATTGGAAAATCCCTGTGAACTATTCCAAGGCTCCACTGAAGGGTGCAAGATTTCCCGGGCAAGATTTCTTTGAAAATGTATTCGGCTACGCATATCGTATATTCGTATAGTGCACATTTCCTTTTCAAAGAGACTCTCCGATAGAAAACAACATCTTCCCCGTGTTATCAGAGGGCGGTTCCAAAGTCCCCTGCCACACACGCATAGGCCCACATTACACATACGCACTACACACATCACCCACGCGCAAGCTCTCTTCTTTACAAAAACTCTAGCAACGAGCCAAAGGAAAATAATAAAATAAAAAAACACACCCGAAAGAAAAACGACGTATAGCAAAGACTCCTCCCTTTTCTTACCCCCACATGTCTTGACAGCTACCCCCCAAAAACCCGGGCGGCCTCGCGAGCTCGTCACGTTTAAGAAATGGATGCAATAAAAGTTATATACGGGACGGCGATGCGGGAGAGAGGGAGAGGGAGAAACCGGGAAGAAAGGGGAGAGAAGAAGAACGAAGCTGCCGTATCTATAGCAACAACCCCTCCAGCCTACATATACACAGAGCTACACAAAGAACTATGGATCGAAGTGCTAAGGATGTACTACAACGGGGAAAAGTATTGGGACAACGCGACAAAATATTTTTATAAAGCGAGGAAAAAGATAAATTATGAAAACGAAGGATTTTTATGATAAACGAACAATAATTGTATTCTTTTAATATTTGAAATCTCCGAGTATAAGGAAGGGAGGGGTGAATGAACCGCTTTCCCCGGCTAATTGAATTTTCTTTTCTTACGAAGAGATCTGATATTAGATCAGGGACTGTCGAAGAAAAGTTATACCGAATTATACTGAGAGAACTGGAGCACACTACAAAACGGTGCTACACATCAACGATCACGATTTAAATGCTGTGGGGAAGAGTAAGTCAAAAGCAAAACGGTAATTATTGTAATTTCAAATCGTCTTAGGCAAAGGGGGACATCTTTAATCGATTAAAGAAGGGCTGCTCTTCTTCCCCTAAATGACATATAATCCAATCTGTGCCAATCGATGTTTTATTCTGTCCACCCTTGTTCATCTTCGTTAGCCCAATTGACGCATAAAGCGAAGTTTGTTTATAGAAAATTTCAATGCAAATTTAGGTCATACGTTTACCAAAGTTTCGACCAGTCCTAACTCGGTCACAGTAACACCGGTGCATGACGCTTTTGAATGGAACTTTTAAATACCACTTTCAAAGTGGCTCCTAAACTTTGCAAAAGTTAATCAGGAAACTCGGAATCACGTGTGAACCAATTTTAAATATAATAATATTGAAAAATATAAATACAGAGGCGTTTATTGATGTAAATATGGAAATCTGGAAGGCTGGGGTTTTGTCAACAGAGGGACTTATTTGTGTCCTCCAAATACATTGTTTTTAAGAAAATCACCACCTTCCTCCAACGAGAAACCTCTATGACAAAAGTGATCCAACATCGAAATAGGAAAATGCGTGATTCATTTCTCATACATCCTATAGTTTTCTTTCTCAATTTTCCTCTTCGCCTTTCTGCATATCATCTACGTCATTTTCCCGCCCTAATGTGAAACGAGGTTACGGCGTTTCGTTGCCATAGTTACGATGCCTAGCCTCTCCCAGGTTCGGGCCACCTTATTGGATATGTTGATCGTTTTATTTGCCCTCTCGCTCTTCCATTTTATACTTTTCCTCTACCTCTACGTCGCACGAATCTTCTTCATTCCACCATTTCGGAATGAGACTCGTTCGTTCGTTCTCTCAATAACGTCTTCAGAAGATGGATGACTACAATATCTCAATCGCAGAGAGTATTCCATTTGCAGAAATTATTGACTCGATATTTGTAGCGGACGACTCGGGAGGCGAGGAAAGACGCGTTGCTTTTTTCGCTTTTCCAGATCAAAGGAAAGAGGAAAATAGATTGTAAATTCCTAACTCTTAGATTCAAGTCGTTCGAGACGTTTTTCTGCATCATTTGGAGAAGAGATGGGGATACCAAGACGTATAAGAGAAGTCAGCCTGGAAATGTTTCATATAAATTTGGAGAAATGTTTATAAATTGGGCTATTAATTGGTAAATGGTTTTGACACGAGTTAAAATGTTTGAGGAGAGGAGGGGCTGGTAAAAGTATTATTATATCGGGGAAGATGGAACTAACAAGTCAAAACGAGTTATTGGACTGTTCACATTGAAATGAAAATATTGAAACATAGGGCGTGATTGTAAAGAGGGGGGGGGGGGTGTAATGAGAGGTAAAACGTTTGATTCTTCGTTTGTCTGTTTCATACGATGCACACAGTAAAGAAGATGTTGTGTAATAAATAATTATGTAATAAACAAATAATCTTACGTCAACACGACAAATCAAGATTTAATGAATTTTCAAACTTCTCTAGGTACAATAATTTTTAAATTACATCAAAATTCGTAAGGTAAAAACGATCAACGAAAAAACAGATTGTTAAGCAAATTAACAACTGTGTTTATCAACTGAGCGTGCTGCAGTGAACATGTTAAGCAGTGGAGCCAACCCATCAAAAACAACTATAACAATCTATTCTGAGAAGATTTTATTTCCAAAAGTCAAAATATGAAAACAAGCTCCGTTCGCTATTTCTTATATGGAGTATGGTCTTCAGAAGGGAGAAAGTGAAAAAACTATTTATTCGTTTCTATAATTGTAATTATTTCATGTTATAACCACTTATCTTCCCAAATTTCAACTAATTGTAATTGCAACGACAAATATCCATAATCACAATAATCTTTATTTTCGTGCACAACTATAGCCATGAAGCAATCCTACTGATAATGTCGTGTGTTTGCATTCAGAGTATTTTGAGTTCGACTCCCGGAAAACAGGTTTATTATCTTCCGGTCATATAATTAACATGTTTCGAACCTAGTAATACTAGGAACCCGCGAATCATTATCTACACGAATACTCACTACAACTACAACAAAGAATCACCGAACTAGGAATTAAAGTCTTCTGGGAAAACTAGAGAGGCCATAGCATAATTGATGGAAACAATGTGAAAGTATCATTCGGACAATGGAAGTATAGTGCGGCCCGCATGCAACTGATACGATGTGTCATCGAGGAGAAGGTTTTTGGAGGGCACTTAAAAAAGCCCCCCCTCCCCCCATAGTGGGCATTCTCTTTAAGTACACAAATTTGGTTTTATTGGAAGATTATCAGCCGAGCTCGGATTTTTTTGTTTATTTTTCGCACAACAGGCTACAAATTTCAGAATATGTTCTCAACACTATGACACACCTCCAGTATAAAGTAGGCCAAAATTAGTTCACCGGAAGTTGGTCAAAACAAAAGACTAACGCAAACTTGTGAAAAAAACCTAAAACACACTTAAATATATGTATCTTTGGCATTTTATGGGTTAGAGTCTTGAAATTGGTCTTAAAAGTTGTGAATTAACAACGTCCATTAGAATTTGCAAACAAAAGATCAAAATATTGTATTTTAAGAGTCGCAAATTAATAAAAAGTGTCAAAAATTACAGTAAAAAATGATTTACCGCACTTTAGTTCAATTTTAAATGCATTTATTGTTGAAATACCAAAAAAATATTTGCATTGCTATTTAGCCTGATTCTTTGGCTAAAACATTGTCGCTGGTCGAACTCTGGAACGTGAACTTCATAGCATCGTTTTTATTATTCCCCGAGTTTCGGTGCAGCTCCCGCGGCGCTAACCAGGCACAAGGAAGTGTTATTTTCGGGGTACCGATATAGGTAAATAGTGCATTAAATCGGAAATGGTTTACTTTAAGTCAATGCGGTTAGTGTAGAAATATTAAGGAAGGCTTACTATTGAAGTATATTATATTTTCATTTGAGAAAAACGGCATATATACCTTTATTATGGTATTGCCGGTAATTAATAAGAAAATGCGATCTTTCCAATGTTTAACGGAATGGTTCTTGAAACTTATCAAATCACTGAGACCACGATATTATGGCTATCGAAATACCAAATACACAGTTATAAAGGTATATGCATCTTCTCCATGTTGCATCAAACCATATGCATCTAGGGTTATTGATTGTCATAATAGGCCAATATTAGTGAAGCACCGTAATTCATGGAATGTTCTATCATTTTATTTGCCGTAAATAATACTAAATATTTTTTTACAAGATGGCGGACGAAGATCAAAGTCTGAAATTTTTGTCGGTTTAAGGCATCAATGGTGGGGATATTGAGAAGAAAAATTATTTTTTTTCGTGAAAAACTTTAAAGAATAAAAAATAAAAACACAATTTCCAAATTTTGTATTTTGTTCTTTTGGTGCAGTTTTTGGTTCATTTTCTAATGCTAATCCCCAACTACAATTGAAGATATTATAAGCAGTTAGAAATAAAACACGTTGGACTATTGTTGACTATGAATTTAATTTATTTGTTATAATATAAAGAACAGTGAATAGTCCAACATGTTTTATTTCTAACAATTTTCTTGTTCAAAAAAGTCTCTTATTTAGCACATGGTATGCATTGTTAAAATTTATCAATCTTTCCCCACCTATACTAAACCAGCCACTAGGTGAACCAAATTAAAGCATGACTTATTTGTCAGGTCTTGCTTATGTCACCTAAATAAATGAAACGATTAAAATAAAATACAGACATATATTAAGTAAATCAATTATAGCATTTTCCAGCATGCAATAGGCCTACAGTTATGAATAATTATTTTTGAGTCACCAACCAGACTATCTAAAACCCAACAAAAACCTAAAAAACTTAATTAGAAATAAAGGAGCACTAAAACTAAAATAAAATGGCAGGGAAACACATTAAAAAACTTTGAACAAGAAATGTATTATTTATTATTTCAACGTGGTTGATTAAAAAGCCCCATAACCAACGCCAAGGAGTCAACCAAAATGGGGCCTTTTTTAAAACCAAAATGGGGTCTTTTTTGTTTGTGGAAAGGTTAAACCACCAGAGTTCAAGCGTATTGTCTGTCAGAAATAATACGAGCATACTAAGAGAGAAAAATACATTTGTGGAAAGACATAACCACTAGAGTTCATGCGTACTACGAGCAAGCATAGATATGATGCGATAGTATATTATGACGAGAGAAGCCACAGAAGCCTAGAAGTCTTTTATGGTGTGGTAGGTCTTGTTGCACGGAAAAATACACAGGGCGATGTCATCACAGTCAGGACACATGTAGCTAGTTTCCTTCCGACTGCCATGCTTCTTGCATACCACACATCTACGCGACGGGTGTTGCTCATTGCCAGTAGGAGGAATCATCTCAACGAAATGGCGTCCTTGCAAACGAAGCGGTGACGGCACCGTCTTTCTGCAGTGTGCCATTCAGACGGGACATGATGTTGTTGTTCCAGAAATTCCGTAGTTACCGTTTCTTGGAACTCCAAATAACTAGTCTTTTCAGGGCGAAGGCAGCGCCAGTCGATATATTGGTGACATTTTTTGTACAAGTTGAAACAGCTTCTTCAATATTGGTCCCGGATATTGGGTGAAACTTTCAACAAACTCGGTATACATAAATTAGGCGATTTTTTATAACGTGAAATCAAACATTTTGTTCTTAGTACGTTTGTAGATTGGGAAAAGACACAATTTCTCAAGTAATTTGAATTAAAATGTTACCAAAATCGATTCAACGATTTGACAATTGCGCAACGAACACACACATAGAGATAGTTAGTAAGTCTTACACATATTAATAATGACCGACAGTGTTGGCTCGGGCGCTAAGCGCTCGACTCTGATTCGGGAAGTCCCGGGTTCGAATCCCGTCGAGACCGGCAATCCTGACTGAAGGTTTTTTCCGAGGTTTTCCTCAGTCGTTAAGGCGAATGCAAGGGATTGAGTCCTCTAAAATAGCCCTCGGACATCCCTTCACAATTTCCTATCCGCACATACCTAGTTCACCTGAAGAGGGGCTAATTGCACCCTATAACAGGTTTCCCACGATAAAAATGTATTATGGCACTATATGCGAGTCCAGGTTTTTGAGTTCGAGTCGAGTCCGAAACGTGTACTTAAAATAACTCGAGTATCGAGTCCAAATTCGAGTCCGAGTACTTCGTTTAACGTTTACTTTCTAGAATTTCACTATATTTATTATTTACAATATGAACAATACTAATTTTATTTATTGATGTTTGTCTAAATGTAGGCACCAAACGTGAAGACAGAGTACCATCCAATTCATTTTTAAATGTAACTTCTCTTTAAATCATTTTAATGGTCAAGCATCAAGCACAAATATTAGGGCTAGGCTATGACATTCAGTAAGTGATATTACATGAAAATGTTGAAACTAACATAATAGTGACGAATTTTTATTATTTTTGCCCAAAAATAGTTCAAAACTTCCAAAATGAATATAAATTTGTATCAAAAGACTCAGGTTCCTATTATGGCTAAGCAGTCAGCATTGGTAAGGTAGCGCCACAAATATATAGGCCTAACGATTTTTACGTTTTCACACAGTGCGCGACCCGGCACCTCCACCAAAATCATTAATAATACTCGCACACTCCGATAGAAAATTAATTATCTTCTTGAAAGTGGAAGAACTATTTCATTGTCTCTACTATTAGTATTAATCAGAGGAGTGTATTTTTAAAGTAAAACATTATCCTTCCATGCACGGTATAGTTAAGAAAATACCAGGACACTTTCTCCCCAAAATTGCAAACTGGTACAAATACGTCATTTTAATGAGTCTCTCGGGACACCGGTACAAGTGTTCTGAAAACGCTACTGTACAGGCCAAACCGGTAGGTCTGGTCACCTTATACTTATACTGAGCTGCAGAAGGTGTTAAGTATTTTGTATACCCTGCTTCTACATTTAGACAGTCGAACGCGAACGCATCTCTAGAATCAATTTATTTTTATGATAAAACAATTTGAAACAAGCAAGTTGCCTTTATGAGCAGACTGACTGTTCGATTGAAAGACTGCCTCATATATATAATAACATTTTCATTGTGCCAGCTGCCATAGTAAATATTAATGTAAAATACATCCTTGGACATAAACAATATAATTAACCCATATTGGTCATTGAAACTAAAATACAAAATAAAAAGTATAATTAAAAATTAGCATAAGTTCCATTTTAACCATTTCAATATAACATCGCACTAGTACATAATATTAATGTTGAGGGTAAAAGCCATTTAAAAAAAGGAATTTAACTACCCGCCTCTAACTACATTTTTTAAGAGTTTTTTTAAAACGAACATACTTCATACCGCAACGATTTCGGCGCCCTTGAACTGACCAACTTAACATTATTTATAATGTCTTTACCTAATGCTGGTATGAGAAAAGGTTTATTTCTCAAAAGTTGGGGATTATTTTTAGAAAATGAACCAAAAACTGCACCAAAAGAACAAAATACAAAATTAAAAAACTTGGAAATTTTGTGTTTTTATTTTTTATTCTTTAAAGTTTTTCACGAAAAAAAATTAATTTTTCTTCTCAATATCCCCACCATTGATGCCTTAAACCGACAAAAATTTCAGACTTTTATCTTCGTCCGCCATCTTGTAAAAAAATATTTAGTATTATTTACGGCAAATAAAATGATAGAACATTCCATGAATTACGGTGCTTCACTAATGTTGGCCTATTATGACAATCAATAACGCTAGATGCATATGGTTTGATGCAACATGGAGAAGATGCATATACCTTTATAACTGTGAATTTGGTATTTCGATAGCTATAATATCGTGGTCTCAGTGATTTGATAAGTTTCAAGAACCATTCCGTTAAACATTGGAAAGATCGCATTTTCTTATTAATTACCGGCAATACCATAATAAAGGTATACATGCCGTTTTTCTCAAATTAAAATATAATATACTTCAAAAGTAAGCCTTCCTAAATATTTCTACACTAACCGCATTGACTTAAAGTAAACCATTTCCGATTTAATGCACTATTTACCTATATTGGTACCCCGAAAATAACACTTCCTTGTGCCTGGTTAGCGCCGCGGGAGCTGCACCGAATCTCGGGGAATAATAAAAACGATGCTATGAAGTTCACGTTCCAGAGTTCGACCAGCGACAATGTTTTAGCCAAAGAATCAGGATAAATAGCAATGCAAATATTTTTTTGGTATTTCAACAATAAATGCATTTAAAATTGAACTAAAGTGCGGTAAATCATTTTTTACTGTAATTTTTGACACTTTTTATTAATTTGCGACTCTTAAAATAAAATATTTTGATATTTTGTTTGCAAATTCTAATGGACGTTGTTAATTCACAACTTTTAAGACCAATTTCAAGACTCTAACCCATAAAATGCCAAAGATACATATATTTAAGTGTGTTTTAGGTTTTTTCACAAGTTTGCGTTAGTCTTTTGTTTTGACCAACTTCCGGTGAACTAATTTTGGCCTACTTTATACTGGAGATGTGTCATAGTGTTGAGAACATATTCTGAAATTTGTAGCCTGTTGTGCGAAAAATAAACAAACTTCTACAGTTGAAGAGCTAGCCGTTTGATAATCTTCAGCTATTTGATGTGGTCACGGCTTTGATATTAGGCGGCGGTTTTGAAAAGCAAAGAAGATTAAATATCAAGATTCGCTTCTTTGCGAGTACCAAGTGCTTTGGCGTCGCCCAATCTCAGCTTTCAGAACGCGGGCGGGGGCATGTTTTCCATATTCCGTAGTATAAAACGTTAAACTCCCACCTCCAATGGAAATTCAAACCTCAAACACGCTTTTAAGAAGAAGGAAATCAGCAAGCAGCCTTGTTAAAGCCCGAGAAAAACTTTCAACTCCGGCGAAATGAATTTTCTTCACAAGAAAAAATATATACGAACACAAAAAAAAATCCAAATGGATTTCTAACAGAAATTACGAAATAAGTTAGGCTTTCCCCATACCCTTTCATCCCGGCATCCCACTCTAAACCCTGGAATCTCTTTACCTTATTGTGGAGAACTTGACGCCCCTTTTAGCGTTCAGAGTGCTGCTAGCAAATTTATTCGCTCAAACATATATAATAATCTTATAAGAGGAAATCAAATTTTACTCAACGAAGCAACTGTTGGGAAATTCTTAAGTTGTATTTCTGTGTGGGGAAAGTACATATTTTATTCAAAGTGCCCGCTGGAGAAAGAAATATTCGCGAGTCTATCTACAGTCACGCCTGCACGAAAAGAGGAAATCAGGAAAAAGCCACTTTTAACAAGTTAGTTGAATGAAATAAAAGGCGTACATTAATGGGAAGATTGTAAATGCAAACGTTACGCATTGTATTTGAGTGGCAAATCGTACTAAGTAGTACATCTATGCCTTAGGGTGCTAGCTATTAGTTTCTAGAAAACTTATTATATTTTTCATCTTTACTATTTTGTGTACCCTCCTGTAAGGCCGTTATCTTTCCTCCATTTTATAATTCGTGGGAAAAAAATTAAAAAGGTAAAAAAAATAGCACGTACAATACGTAAAGTCCGTCCGTCTGTGAGTGTCACGTCTCACAATAAAAACCGAACATGACATCCGATTGACACAAGTTTTGTTAACATTGTCATTCATCAAGATGTCATAATGTTTTGATAACCTTTAGGGTCAGTTAAACTAGGTTATCACCATAAAAAGGAGCCTACTCGATCAACCCGGCACCTACACCAAAGGGATTTGAATGGAGGACATTTCATTCTGCATCCTCCATTCACAATCTTATCATTACGTAGCTTCGCTCTCTAATTTGGGTGCTGCCACTATGCTACATAGGTTGTTGTAGATGCCTGCAATGTACCTACAATGTAGTTAGTATATTTATATACCCATGAATGTCATATGGATGTTTCAATGATATTCAAGAATTGCATATACAAAAAGCGGATATTGTCAGTATATTTATAGAATATTCAGTGGGATCTACCAGGGAGGTCCACGGTATGATCAAAAGCGGGACATTTGCACATTCGTCGAAGTCGAACATACCTTGAATACATATGGTAAAATACGGGATATCCCAGAAATATACACATTTTATTCACGAATGTCTATAGGACATTCGTAGAATATGTGGGTGCTGTGTGGGATATGTTAATTATTACTCTTCATGCAAAAAGCTTTATAAAATCATCATATTTTCTCCTTTTTGGATTTTTTTTATATTCAAAAACTTTCCCTACGTACCATACACAACGCAACGCATGCCGGAAATAATCTTCGGATAAATCTTATGTTAATCGCAGGCGTAGTATCTGCTATCTCGCAACCCCCGCCCTTAGCAGCAGGCACCCTTCACACTTGACTACCCCCCACTTCACGTCTCACAGCGTCGCGACGAGCGAGAGCTGCCAGGATGATATTAAAAAGTTCACTCCGGTCCTCGCTGCCTACGTCACACGACGATTCGACGTAGCGACCAATTAATATTATATCAACGATAGAAATGAAAATGATCGATTCACAATTGAATTATTAAGCCAATACAAATACATTCAATTCAATTTACAATGTCTCTACTTCATATTCCAACATTTCGTTGGGTCTTAGGGTGTTTCCACCAAGTAATTAAGCACAAAAAAAACTTTTGTAGGAAACCCGATCAGCTAACTAGGTATGTTGCTGATAGGATATTGTGAAGGGATGTCCGAATCCCTTGCATTTGCATTAACGACTGAGGAAAACCTCGGAAAAACCTTCAGTCAGGATTGCCGGTCTCGACGGGATTTGAACCCGGGACCTCCCGAATCAGAGTCAAGCGCTTAACGCTCGAGCCAACACTGTCGGTTGATTAAGCACAGCCAAAATTACTATCGGTCAGCCCAGCTCGGCACTTAGAGACATATCGCTTTAATATTTATTATATATTAACAAAATCCCAAATCGTAAAACACATATTTTGTAATGTGTGACGGTGCAGCCCTTCATTTCCATTACCGTTCAAATGTCCAAGATTTCGAACAACTGCGATGTCAGTCAGCCGAGCGAAAAGGAATTTACCTAAAAGTAAAACGCATGTCCTATATCCTCTTAATTAGGCCTGATAGGCTGACACAAACTCTCTTTCGTGCGTGTAGGAAATTCTATTACTCCTGCTAAAAAAAAAAGAAACGAGAACTTTAGTCTTAGCTTTGAAATGGTGTGATCGCTCGCTGACACAATAGCCTAATGTGTGGGTTTAATGTTCACTTTTTGTACGTGAGTCATTTGAGATAATAAGTTTAAATTCCCATATGTTATATAGAATAATTGCGTAATTAATTATAGCGCTAGTTTCTCTCTACAATCTTCCCCGTAATGACGGTACTACGTTGTGAGTTATACATTCAGGGAAGATGAAGTAATTTCTAAGCAGGCAATTATACCATGTGAGTAATGTTACAGTAGGGTAGAATTTAAACTTTTTGCTGCGATGAACACAATGAAACTAAAAAAAAGAAATATCATTAGTGTCTCATGTTACTTTTTAATTGAAGATCAGTACAGAATTAAATATCTATATAACAAAGGTAAAATTACAGTGATTTTTGAAAATGCTATCTTTTATAAGATAAGTTTGGAATTTAATATTTAAATTATTGTGGATGCTAATCAATGTAGTAATTATAAACATTTAGAGGGAAAAAACTATTTTTTGACATGTATATTACCAAATAATTCAAGAGCAGTCCAACTATGTTTTTAGTTAGAATCCTGTATAAAACTTTATATAATTTCCAATTAGATTTCGAAACTAGCAATCAGTTAAGTGTAATTAGCTCAATTTACAGGCTGATAGTTCCCCAGTTGGAAATTGAACGGTCTTCTCGTGAAATAATTGTTACCTGCCCAAGAAAACCACAATTATTTCCTTCGTACGAATGGTAATGCGAAACGTACCTAGCGCAAGGGCATATGATAATTTAATGAGGATGATTCGAGTATAGTAATTAATAAGGCATGATGGATTCGACCTGGTTAGAAACGACGGATTCGGCTCAAAATTAACGAAATAAACTAATAATTAAAAAGAAATTATAAGTATTTTTAAATGGTGATGATAATAACGAAGTATGATAACCTTTTCCTGAGCAGAGCCACCTAATTGCCCCCACTTCCTTCGGCTAACTGGCTAACTAAGTTATATGACGATTAGTGCACGAGAAATTATACTTTTATAAAGTTACCGGTTCAACCAACGAGGTTAAAATTGTAGTCATTTTCGGATTAGCCAAAATTATATTTTTGATTACGATCAGGGATTTCAGGTAGTGGTAATTACATCAAGGAAATAAGTAAGTGGATGATTTCGAAAACACAGATGTCGTGGAAAAATTATTCGACCCAAGATTTAACAAGTCAGATTTTACAAATTTACTGTCACATTTTGATTGTAACTTCGCAATGATAAGCATTATGCCAGGTGGAACTATTCATCACAATAAAAAGTAGGTGGCTACTCCATTAGGGAGCGAAGTTCCTCGATATGTATCACTTTTCCGTCTGTGCGTTGCGTGAGTCACGTCTCACGATAAAAACCGAACACGATGTCCGAATAACATGCGCTTTTTGTTGACACTGACCTTCAAAGAAATGATATCTAATGTTTCTGATGACTCAAAGGGCTAGGAGGCGGGGCTAGCCTAATATGCATGTGCTCGGCACCTCCCCCATTAACCCTTTCCAGACCAAGTTTCAAGTTTCAAAATTAAGTCATTTTAGGCAGTTAATTCAAATTTCTAATTTTTTTCTAAGATTTTTTAGTGTTTTTCAACAAAAAAAATCATGATTATTTTAGAAATTTTGGAAAGTTTTGGATTTCGAATTAAAGTCATAATTCAAATTTGAAACACATTCCTAAAACTAGATTTTTTTAATTTTTGCATATATACTGCATTTTTGTAACTAAAAAATAGCAATACTAGAGATTTATTACATTTCCGGGAAAAAAAACAATTTTTTTCTTTTTAGGCTTTTTTTACGGATGTGTATTTTCAATTTTCTCTCAAAAATTCACTTTTTGCCCATTGGCATGGGAAAAAATTTTCATTTTGTTTTATTAAAAAAAAGAATTGGGATCAAATTGAAAAAAAAACGCATTATGTACCCGGATTAAAATTTGAAAGTTAATGATTCTATTTGGAGTCATGGAGCTGGAAAGGGCTAATGTAGGTTTGAACAAGCGAGGAACAATAATGATAAGCTTTGCTCCCTATTTTGGGTACCTACGTTCATGTACCCGTGCTAGTCATTAAATAATCACATCGTACACAATTAATTCGATATAAAACATGCGTAATATGAACGATGTAATGTAAATGCAAATACAGCAAGAAAATATACATTATAACGTGTGATGATTATTTCTTCAATTTTCTATGATTCTTTCATAACGTTATACGAAATGAAATGAACTCGGAGAAAGAAATAATAGCAAATATCACTAATGTAAATGGAAACTCAACTCTTGTATCATTTTGTGCTAAAAACACGTACAGAAATTCTAGAAATGCATAAAGTAAAGTAGAGGGAAATGAAAACGGATATATACATGCGATTGGATTGGATTGCGAGACATTCGTTTTTCCATCAACAAACTTTTCCGTTTTGTCGCATATATATTTTAGCAAGGGAAATTGCTAAGAAACTTAAAACTCTTTCGTTCGTTCGTTCGTTGAAAGATTTTACTAAAAGGGGATCTCTTTTTTATACTTCCGTCTCGAAATTCACCCGCGAATATAATATGCGAGGCGTCGAATCAGTCGGGGCGGTAGCTAACTTTCCGAAGCATTATCGTCGCGGCCACGTTCTCATGTAATATGGAAAAGACGCCAGCCAAGCCAGGCACCCACCAACTTTTTCCTTTCTGGTTCGTCGGAGGTAAAAACAATCAATTTTAATAACGTGAGATATGCTATACCACCCCGACTTTGCCGTATCGTAATAACAAAGTCATATTACATGCATGAAACATCAATATGGCTCCGACAAATTGAAGAATGTTCACCATCTAAAGGTAAGTAGAGAAAATTTCAAAAGAAAATTACCAAGAAGCTCGCAGCATATGAAAGACTATGAACTTATGGCGCACGGGTGAAATTGGAAATAATTTCGCAAAGCACAAGCGCGATATTAAATTTGAATATACAGCGTATATATGTGCTGGTTTTACCTGGAAGCTGCTGAGGCAACCCCTTACATATAACGCACAGAACTCATTCAGTTTAGCAACCAGGCTTGAAATTTATCGGCAAATTATTTTCCATTCATTTTACATACGTCACAAAGGTTGAACTAGCTCCGAAATAATCAACAATTGCGATCGACGAGTCAATTGGTATAACTCAATATTATAACTAAAACAACAAGTTTAGAACATCCTAATAAACAACGCTAAAAAAGTTTGTACTGAAAAAAGCAAAAAGGTATTTTTAAAAACCTATTTGGATGTTCTTTTTGTTTTTTGTTTTTGATGTAATATATGTCGGTATCTAGTATTTAATTAACAGTAATCTAATACCAACATCACACTTGTGGAGGTTGCTCTGTTGTTGGTGACCTTAATAAATAAAATAATTAATAAATACACTAAAAGGCAATAACAATTAAAGAGTAATACAATCTCGAATACAAACTCTACTAGTTTAAACCTCAATTAATTTCACATTTAACTTACAATATATATATCAAATATGCGCACCCATTTTTTTATTGTATCAGCTACCTTTATTGCATGCACTCATACAATATTTCATTCGATTCGATCACCAACTGAAGTAAAGGTCATATGCGTAACGTTTGAGACACTAATTCGGAAGGTCACGACCGAGTCCCGCCTCCGGCAATCCTGACAGAAAGTTTCACCCAATGCTTTCTTCAGTCGCTTAACCATAAGGGAAATCATGGATATTGGGATTGTTCCTCATAAACATACCTGGGACACACAACTGTTGTTACTAAAAAAATTACCTTAAGTTAGACACATGGGTAGGGGGGGGGAGATGACTGCAGTTTCCTAAAGAATATAAAACACGATCTACTTTATCGTCGAGTGTGGTCTCTCAGTTGGACCCCTAAGACTTCAATAGAATTACCCTTCTGTTTTGAATTGTGATTAAAATTGTGCTTCACTGCTGCAATGTTATTTTCAATTTATGTCATTTTAAGGAACAGTATTGAATAAAAATCACTACCAGCTGTTTCACTGTTCATTATATGGAAGGACCTGTCAACATAACGTCCGCTAGTCCCCCCCCCCCTCCACGTCCCCGGACCCAATTAGCCACAATATATAAAGTGAGGAAAGGTTTGTATCCAGTAATGAGACTGTCGCTAGCCAATCAAACATTCTTTCATGTTACCAACATTACATTATTTTATAACAACCATTCCCAAATGCAGGCGACGAAATTAGGAAATAATCATTAATTGTAACAATGTCATTTGATAATAGAGTAACGCAAAATAAAACGTGAAATACCATCTCTAAAGTAAAATTTGGGTTGGGTTGCCACTCACAGCAAGTAACCAAGAGATGCATTACAGCTTGTTACTATAGTACTCTGTACAGTGACAATTTAAGAATTATTGAGAAAGCAGCTTGTGTTATTTTTGCACTTTCATTCTTCACAACTTTCGTGCCATGGAAAATGTTGTTATTAGAAAACAAAGGTATTGTTTAGACTTTTATATTTTGACGGGCACAACGAAAGCATTGCCTCTACACGATTTTGCACTCAGCTCTGCCGTGGATATTATTAAACAATGATGGCTGAGCGTTTTGTAATTATGATTTTCAATTCAATATTTTCTCAACAGTCTTTCAGTTTGACTGAAAAAATTGGTACAAAATACTAGTGTACTAAAATAATAGTGGACAATTGTACACAAAAGAATTCATTGTTATTGTACAAAACCTCATTATAAACTTAAATAATATTAAAAGGTCCAATAACGCCTTATATCCCTATTACAAATTTAATAAAAATAGTCGATACGACCATGATTCAACGACCAATGCCAAGCAGTGTGTCATGTACCTTGTAAAGCAAGGAAATTGTTTAGCTGATACTCTGAGGTGTTTGTTTGTAAGCTGTAACAAGCTCTTTGAATGATGCAAGTCATCAAGCCACGGTTTCTGACTCCTAAATAATGAGTTGGTAATGAATAGCTCACGTCCGTTCCTTTGCTTGTTCTTTTCGTTCGACACCGATGGTTTTGAGGTAGGGGTGATCCTAGTTCGAATGTTGGCGTTCAAAGACGTAGACAGGTTTCGTTGTTGTCAAAGTTATTTAAAGCAATACCTATACTAAATCCATGCAGAATTCAAAATCGATACGTGTGCAAGTAAAACAAAAATGTGTACAACAAATTCATAAAATTTTAAAATCGTAATCTGCAAATTTTATAGTAAAATTATGTCTCAGTATCGTAGCATTTTTACGCCCGTAAGTCGATATTCTACATCGCGTCATACCATCTGTCGTAACCTTCCATGTTTACTTTTAATCCTCATCCTTTATACGTTTCGGTATAAATATTTCAAAACCAACTGTAACAAGTCATTAATTATTTACATTTTGACGCGGTATATTTTCGTAACACACAAACATACTTTAACATAATGAAAATATGTGAACAATCTATCATGAATTCTCAAAAATCCAGCCATCCAGTCCAACCAGAATTATAAGCTCACCATCCAACCAGCATCTCCCATATAATGTAGGTACCACGCATTCACCAACTCACATTTCCCTTCGAGTACATTAAGTAATGAATTTCAACTTGTCCAGAGCTTCATCTGTCCGAACTTTGAATACCTAAGCCCATCTGAGAGAAGAGGATCTGTTAGCCATTAGTTTCAATGTTGAGTGAGCGACAGGTAGAGCCACATGGAACCTGTTCACTACAAAACACGTACTATGCGGTCGTGTGTGTCTTTTTCTAACTTTTAACTAATGATTTCGCACAATTAACTTTGATGTTTCATTTTTATTGCCAACAACGTAACATGGTTCTTGGGATTAATAGTTTCAATTAGTGTTTAGTACTGCCTATGACCTTCCCAATTATTGATTGTAAACCCAAACAACTTATGTATGTGCTTCTATCGTAAGAAACTTGTCAAGTGGCTAACTATTAATACTGAGAAGTCCAGCCTTGGGCAGAACTTCCAAACAGAGGATTACCAGAGACCAGCGTAAGCTATCTCTGTAGGATGATTATTACAAAAATGAAAACTCTGTACAAATTCTACTCGGCCAAGATTTAAAACACATAACAATTATTATTGAGGAGACGTTAACTTTTTAGATATCAAACATTTAAATTAAATAAGATTGAAGTTTATAAGAATTGACCCATTAAATTATTGTAAAAGTGAATAAACTGACCACATACATTTATTGTCTTATATATATTTAATAAATTAAAAGGTTTCAAGCATAGCCCGTTTATAATACTGTCATTGATTTATTGATTGATAATAATCGTCTTAAAAATCTTCCCCGACTGGGTCAATAAATAATATCAATCAATATATATTTATATACTATATATTTTATAATAATATTATTTAATATATATATTTACAATAGCAGGGTTATTTGGTATCCCAATTTCTGCTCTCGTCTATAATGTAAACCTATCCAGCTCGATCTCAAACTTCAACGGTTCAATAAAATATCAGTAAAACTGAAAATAAAGTAAGAACGATTCCATTATAAAATATTTCATTTTGGTTGCATAATGTATTGTTTGGTAGTAAACTTGGTTTGTGACCAGCTAGAACCGGTTGCGACTGAGACTAAGACTAAACCTTGCATCTTATAGTTTATGCTTGTTTGTACCGCAAACCATGTCTTTGTTCGTCCACTAAATCAAAATAAATTGAGCTGTATGAGCAGTCAACAAGGCTCAGCATAACAGATAAATCATTTTTTGTCATTTCATATGTTTACGATGGTATTTGTCCCGTGGTTTTGACATTTTATGTCAAATAAGATTGACGATTCAATTCAAGTTTGAACGGAACTTGAACCCATGATTCACCTAAGCAACTTCCATCAGTGTGTAGCTTTGAGTATACTCTCAATGGTACTATAAGTTATACAAAGTATGTCGTTCGGATTTGTCAAATCAAGAATGAGACGGTTTTACCATTCATGGTGATATGAGTATCCTAACGAACATTATTTTGTGTCTCACGATAAAAACCGAACAAGAACCCCAATTAATAACATACGTATTTTTGTTGCTATTGCCCTCCAACAAGGATGGTACATAATGTGATTGGTGACCCACAGTAAGGGAGCCGTGCTATCCATTCTTGAGGGCATTTCTGTGTACTCGGCACCTCCAGCAAGAGATTTTAATGCTCAATACCACTATATTTGTGTATTCTTTTCGACAACATATGAAGAAGGTTCGCTCCATGTTGTAATGCTCGGTAACACTTTTGGCTGCAGACACCAACAAAAGACATATACTATACAAAACTGTCAGAAAAGAAAATCATTTGTTTTGAATCTTTCAAATCAACCTTGAAAATAAAATAATCTACCGTTTCCTACTTTTTCGTCCGACAATTACCCTGGATGCAGACAAAAATAAAAATCAATGCTCCAAGCTTCTCCTACGGTAGTCGTGTATACAGTACACACCCTTCCAGCCTGCGTGTACTATACTACTGTTCATGGTTAGCCCATCTAAATCACATGTGCCCGTGCTGCTCGGCTGCTTGGCAGACCACGGAATTCCACAAAACTGTAGTAATTAGCTTCCCATGATAGATTTAATTAATTCACCTACCATTTGATTTACCTCCTGCCTTGTATACCCCTCGGCTAGTTAACATCCCCAACCAAATCGTAATCTTCCATCTGTTTCTTCCATAAACAATGTTTTTCTCGGCTGACCTAACCGTTCTACATTATTATCTCCGTAGAAACATATCAAATTAAAGTTTCACTTATACAGAATTTGTGAGAATGCATTCTATTATCATGAGCCTGGTCCCCTTCAACAATCCGTGACAATGACGTGACATCTTGACCCCGGTGCTTCCGGTTAACAGTGGGCTTCTCCTACCCCACTTCCTGCCATACTCCGGACCTCCTAACTTGAGAGCAGAGTACTTGCAACAATACATGGTCAGGATGCAAGCCTTTTGATTTTCATACTGGTACTGTTTGAGTATACTAGCAATAGGACATTTACAATTGCTTAGGTCTGACAGGAACGGTGAAAAAAATGTGAATTTACATAGTATATTGTGTCAACTGAGCAGCAAAGAAAGCATACATTTTTTAAAATTTGAAACATTTTTTAAAAATGTATTATATTATTATATTTTGTACGAGCGTAGAATATGTTGGATGCGAAAAAGTAAAAAGTTGCGTTAAAGCATGTTTAACATATGCAGCACACGGCGGTCAGGGGCTTTAATCCTGCCACCGGCAATCATGACTGAAAGTTTTGTCTGAGGTAATTCTTTAGCATTGCACCCGGGTAGGTTCCATACGGGATTTCTTTTTAAGAGACTGAAAGCAGCATCAAACTTTGTCTCCATTTCTCTCACAGCACTACCCCAGATGCACACAAACTGCATGTATAGTCGCGACTGTCGGGCTCATTTTGAGAAATATATCATGGTGATATAGTAACTAAAAATATCGTAGTCAAAGTAAGTGAATATACGAAGAAAACTCAACACATACGAAAACATGTAAAGTTGGGTAAACGTGGGTACTTCAACCAATACGAAAATGTAGCTGCACACAATTAGTAAATATAAAACAAGGTGTACGAGTTTACTCGTGATGTTCTGATGAGTATAACTTCAACGGCCAGAGAAAAGATATAGTGCTGACGTGTGGAATTTTTAAAATTACAACCTCCTGCATCTATTTAGTTTAATTGGGGTGTAGTTTGAATATGGCTGCAGAAACAAAACATTTAGGATTGACAGTTGCAGCATTACTAAATTAATATTGTTTCACCCCAAGATTAAGAACTCAGGTTGTCAGCGTTTAAGTTTTATTTCAATTACTTCGAAATGCGACGTTATTTTTTGTGCTATTACAATCCCATCATAATAATACAGTTTTAATGTTAGGCCTTAAAAACTAAATTAAGATGTTGAAGTAGTTGAGGAATCCAACCTAATTATAGTATAAACATATTTTTATTTCCACCTAATGATCTCTTTTGTCATTTAACGAAGGTAAAGACTGTCATCTTGAAAGGGGGAACACATTTGTTCCTGGTTTTTACGATCGTTTTATAAATAATTAATTTTTAAGTGTAACAAAATTGTACGATGTTTAGAATATTCTAATCATGTGTTGCGATGGACAGCGTTAATGAAGAGTTGTACAAGGGAAACTTAATAATTAGGTTTGCACTACTTTACCCCAGGGCAAGAAAACATGATTTATTGTAGATCAGTCATGCTTAAGACGTTTCGGTCATTAGTCTCGAGGAAGCTACCCAGCATGGATAACGAAATGTCGAACATCAACTGTAACATGTTTTCTTTGATTTCCATGTTTCTTTCAGTGGTGTGTTTGTCAATTGCGTTTATTACTGCATCAAATTCAGAAGGTCCTGGGTTCAAATCCGACCCGGGCATCGGTTTTGAGCTTCACTCCAGAATTAGAGTATTACGCATAACTTGTAAGCTACATAACCTATAAAGGATATTCATTTAATGAAACTAAGAGGAATGGTGGACGCGTAGAGAATTTTAAAGTTAGACCAAAGTCAATATTTATAGGCAAGTAACAATCGAAGATTTATAATTATGTAAAGCAGCATTTGGAAATCGTCGAATGTAATGGAAACGAAAATCGTATCTTAACATTGCACAAAGGTTCTGGGATTCACGATTTCTCTGCCTGTTCGCAATGCCGTTTATTGAACAAATTCAAAGAGTTCCTGGGTAATCCGACCGGCATCGTTGAGTACCAATATTATTATTACGCTACTAACACATAACATAAGAGGACACATCACGAATAAACCACAAACAATGCCAAGACGAAATCGGTAATTAAATCTAAGCAAGTATATAGGACAGCTATCTCAAACGATTTCATATTTGTGACAATGGCAGTGACATCAGTGAAAGTCCGAATAATTGTTTCCAATCTCCAAATCGTGCAATATACCCTTACTAAGACACCTTACTGCCCCTAATTTACCTTACACTGTTGAGTGTAGAGCCCTTCCTTTCCACTTCCGTGACATTTGTGCCAAATTTCGAACAACTATTATGCCAGGCAGCCGAGCAAATAGGAATTTGCATACAACAAATGTTCCATCCTCTTTTAGCTATAATTAATAACACAAATTAAATACCCTCACAGTGTGCAATTGGTTCATATCAGTTCATCTTACACCCTGCTACTGGTATAAGCCCAGTATAACTAGCTCTAGTGAGCATACAACTATACCATCTACTCTTCGTAGGCATATCTTTCTTTAATCACCTCTTTACATAGAGAACACTATCAGGCCCTACTATTAAAGGCTCATAATTAAATACAACGTGTCATAAAACATCAAGCAGGCTGAAAAACATGATTCAAATTATTCAAATCTATGCTGACTTTTATGAAACTTATTTCCCTAGAATATTACACTCCTCAGTTTGGCAGTTAATGTAGGGCTATCTTCTTCTCATGCTTATGTACCGAACATCCTCAATAAAACACTACTTGGGTTTATTGCACTGTTATAACGTTGAGATTCGGGACGTGCAAACTTTTAAACCAAATATTTTAAAGGTGCAATTATTTCTTCTAAGTGTATTCTTGCTATTGTTAACCATAGAAGCGCAAATGTGGTTGTATGCTTAAGAGGGAGGGATAGTCGCGAAATTAGAACCACGCAAAATTACAGTTTTTTCGTGATATCTCGAGATCGATGCAAAATATCTACAAACTTTTTGCAGACAGCCCTGTGGTTTTGGGAGAACTATAGTATGTACGAAAAAATATTGTAATGTGATGGTAGTTAAGTTTTTTATTTGACTTATTTAATTAATTAAATGCATATCTTATACAAACCGCACCGATTATTATATTTGAATAATTTTTCTTGCATTATATTGCTCATACAAAACCACAGAGCTGTCTGCAATTAGTTAAAAGATATTTTGGATAGTTATCGAGATATCACGAAAAAACTGTAATTTCGCGTGGTTTTTATTTCGCTTATAGTTATATCCCTCCCTCTTCAGTGATTCTTCCCTCGAGTCGGCTGTGGCTGGATCTGTCTAGCACGGTATAGTTCCTCATCGGCTTTCACAATCATCAGTGCCCCACGACAATCAATGAATTACACCCAAAAAATCAGACCGATCATTATAAATAATAAGTGTGGCTACTAATTACTGGATTTGGTTTGAATTGATATTGTTCTCTTTTTTATACAACCGATTTAAAAACAAGGACAATGTATGCGTACAACCACGTCATCAGAAACTCGAACTAAGATAATACAAATGTTTAAAAGCTCTGAGAAAATAATTTATAAACAGAAAAACGATTCTTTGTTTAATACTTATATAAATAATACAAATGTAAAATATTCAAAAACATATTAAAAGGTTCAAAAATAAGGTTTTATATTTGGATTGTTAAAAGTTTTAAACCATAGCGGATGGCCAACATTATACAATTTTTAATAAAACATTTCACAGAGATTCATCATCCACAGCGGCGTCTACCATGCATCTCGATACTCTTCACTACTTAGGGACGATAAAACTGAAAGCGCCCGTGGAACGCAACGAACAGTCAATGAAATCAGATCATCCCCCTCCACCCCCCCCCCTCCCCACACTAATTACCCCTCGTGGCCTTGCGCCCTAATTCCCTTCTCTTCTCTCCCAGCTGATCCACTTTAAGGTCGGGAAAATCAATAATTAGATGACAGAGATTCGAGGTGGAATTATCACGTTGTTTTGAGGTCGGCGAGCCGGGGTACGCGAGCCACAGCAGAGCGCGACAACAAGTAACTCTAGCATGAGCGAATAGAAATTATTGGAAAGGGTTTTATTTTTCTCCGTTTACTTTTTAAAATATTGAGTGAATAAATTATTATTGAAATTATTTGTATTTACTTAAAATGCAGATAATTTCAGCAATTCGTCAAGTCTATATATTATATTTATTTATTGGTGTCCGCATGTAGAGTGTGAAGGAACATAAATATATAAGGCGCTCCACGCTAAGACCTTTCAGCAGGCTCCAATTTAAAATAACGATCGCTGATTGGCACGTCGAAAGCGCGCGCATCTGCTTTCTTAGCGTGGAGCGCCTATACTTTATTCGTAGATATAAAACGTAATTTAAATCAAAATTTTGTAAATAAACATTTGAATTTATGTTGTTATAGTGTGTTTTAAAAAAAATGTAGCAAAATAAATTGCGAATGTTTGCATAAAATCGCGCAAATCGGAGATGTCTGATATCATACAAAAAAATTGAATATTGATCACTGTAACGCACGATGCACTGAAAAGTTAGCGTAAGAACCACGTCCCTAGCACAACTATGGATTTAATATCGAAGACGAGGTGATTTGAACCTCTATGACAAAACCACAAATACTATACATCGAACGACGGGGTTCTTGTTTAGTGTTGAAATGAGAATCACGCAAATGTAGTTAGCCGGTAGGTTTCCTAACCCATGTTAAACAATACCACCCTGAATAATTCATAGGTGCAGTGTTGACGCGGACGTCACGGTTATACCTCTGACATGCCCGCACACCCCTACAAACAACACCACTGAGGAAGTAATCAACATTCAGCCTGGTGGGAACCTGTTTAGGTATAGGTGGTATAGCTTTACAGGATTTCTACAATGATTGCGATGCTCTGATGTACGACAGTTTGGTTCATAGGTTCAGTGTGATGTGTGTGTGTGTGTGTTGACGCGGACGTCACGGTTATACCTCTGACATGCCCGCACACCCCTACAAACAACACCACTGAGGAAGTAATCAACATTCAGCCTGGTGGGAACCTGTTTAGGTATAGGTGGTAGTTGAAAGATTTCTACAATGATTGTGATGCTCTGATGTACGACAGTTTGGTTCATAGGTTCAGTGTGATGTGTGTGTGTGTGTGTTGACGCGGACGTCACGGGTTATACCCCTGACATGCCCGCACACCCCTACAAACAACACCACTGAGGAAGTAATCAACATTCAGCCTGGTGGTAACCTGTTTAGGTATAGGTGGTAGCTTTGCAGGATTTCTACAATGATTGCGATGCTCTGATGTACGACAGTTTGGTTCATAGGTTCAGTGTGATGTGTGTGTGTGTGTTGACGCGGACGTCACGGGTTATACCCCTGACATGCCCGCACACCCCTACAAACAACACCACTGAGGAAGTAACCAACATTCAGCTGGTGGGAACCTGTTTAGGTATAGGTGGTAGCTTTGCAGGATTTCTACAATGATTGCGATGCTCTGATGTACGACAGTTTGGTTCATAGGTTCAGTGTGATGTGTGTGTGTGTGTTGACGCGGACGTCACGGTTATACCTCTGACATGCCCGCACACCCCTACAAACAACACCACTGAGGAAGTAATCAACATTCAGCCTGGTGGGAACCTGTTTAGGTATAGGTGGTAGTTGCAGGATTTCTACAATGATTGCGATGCTCTGATGTACGACAGTTTGGTTCATAGGTTCAGTGTGATGTGTGTGTGTGTGTTGACGCGGACGTCACGGGTTATACCCCTGACATGCCCGCACACCCCTACAAACAACACCACTGAGGAAGTAATCAACATTCAGCCTGGTGGGAACCTGTTTAGGTATAGGTGGTATAGCTTTGCAGGATTTCTACAATGATTGCGATGCTCTGATGTACGACAGTTTGGTTCATAGGTTCAGTGTGATGTGTGTGTGTGTGTGTTGACGCGGACGTCACGGTTATACCTCTGACATGCCCGCACACCCCTACAAACAACACCACTGAGGAAGTAATCAACATTCAGCCTGGTGGGAACCTGTTTAGGTATAGGTGGTAGTTGAAAGATTTCTACAATGATTGTGATGCTCTGATGTACGACAGTTCACAGTCACAGCTGCAAAAGCTTCAGCCTTTTTGGCAGTGGTATTTGACAATATGTGTGGATCATTGGCTCAAAATTCAAAACTAAAAATTAATGTGCATGCATTACATACGCATAAACAGTGGTGGCGATATACAAGTGTTGTGCAGCTTTGTTATCGTATATCGATATAATTTTCAAAATATGTTACTATTAGTTATTTATTGATGTTAGTGCTCGTGGCAATTATAAGAAAGTTTATTGTATGAATACACATTGACAATATTGCAATATACCTGACAATCACATATATATATATAAATATATATATATATATATAATACCTGACAATCACATATATATATATAAATATATATATATATATATACCACTTATATATAGGAAAGTGTAAAGATCTCTTACAATCTGCACCTGTATATCACTTGTATATAGGAAAGTGAAAAGCATTTCTTACAAGACTGTCAAGTGTAAGGTCCGAATTCAACGGTCTTCCCTAAGCGTTTTACGTATAACATTTTGAATTATTTTCTTCAAATGAATTCACGAGTTGTAAGAATAAAGCTAAAAGACATATTAAAACTCAGGACGATCAGAAAGTAGGGGCGGGGGCGTCATTTCTTTCTACGACGACGCGTGGAGAGGAGAGGAGAGAAGAGTCCCGTACGTATGACGTCAGAGAGAAAGGCGTCGCATGTGTGGAGAAAGATGCGCACCAGCTACTGCGCAGCCCTCCCTCGCCCGCAGGTCACAATCACGTCGATCCCGATCTCGAGTGGTGGGCTTTATAATCACTTGTCAATAGGGAACAAGTATTATCAAACGGGAAGGAAATACTGCACAACATTCGGGTATTCTACAAAAATAAGTGAGACAATTTAGCAAGAAATGTGATTTCGCACGAGATTCAAGGGTTAGATATTCACACATTGCGAAGAAAACTAATTTAAAACGCCATTCAAGCTATAATTCCTTTCAAATCGTAATTAACATCAAACAAAATAAACAATTAACAATCAAAGAAAACGAAACTTATCACGTTACTCAACTTTCGATTCAAATCTGTTTATAACTGAATAGTTTATAAATAAAATCATTTAAAAATCGAAATATTACAAAAATATAGACTTAAAACCACTATTAGAACTAATCCCACAGCCATAAATTATTGAAAAAAACACACAGAGAACACAATTAGGAAAAGACGCGACGAATTACCAACAAATGCTCACAGTTACATATTATGTAATATATTAACTATAAATAAAAAACAAATCAACAATCCGAGTTCGCGTGTCGACGTCGTCTAGCAGGCAGCGTCTATATCCATGACGTAACAGCGAGCGACGACTCTCTCCGACTCATCACGGCGAGAGAGTGAAAATAGCTTCCTAGCTTCGTTAGCAGGGACTGGAAATTAATTTCTTTGCCCCCCTCTTTACCCAGATACTACTACACCAAGGGGCGCATGCGTCATTACGGTGTAGTAATCAAAGCATCTCTCTCTCTCTATATCTCTCTCTCTCTCTTCTCTCTCTCCCTCTCGCATTTCACCGTGGGAAATAATATATCCTTTACTAGGGAATTATTTTAAGACTAGGAATTACTTTACGTGTTGGCTTCCGTCCGATGCGGTAACATCATAGACTTGAACCACTTAGATAATTATTTAATATCATCAACCTGAGTTATTGCATTACGCATATAATAAGAACTGACATTAAGTATACCCTAACAAAGGATACATTAAGATAATAATTTTGCAAAGAAAATTGTTGAAAAACTTGAAATGGAAAAGATTAAGTGAAATGAAATGAATGCTGATTGCTGTGCAAAGTGTATTTTGCTGTTACATATATACCAATTAAAATAGATATGCAATTATAATTAATTTAAAGCACACTGCTCATACCACTTAATTGAAGTCAGTGGTGTTAATGGAGCTGACTTGGTAAAAATGGGGGTGTGATTGATGACTTTGCCGAATTCTAAATTGTGTAACTGTAATGTATGTAGTATAATGTCACTAAATGAAATTAGTTTACACTAGAAAACAACCACAAAAATGTCAAGGTAAAATCTTTAAATATCTCGTTCTTCCACCTAACCATGCAGCGAACCATACAAGGTTATTATACAAAATTATAAATATTTAAAAAATACAAAATGTACAAATAAAGGGGAACAACAAAAAACATGTCAGTGTATTTTATGAGAAATATAAAGCTTATTTTTTTTATAGATATTCTTATTGATATTTGGACATTCATAAGCCCATAAAAGTAGAGTTTCGAAAGAAGTGTGTAGTGAGAAACCATAAATTAAGTTATCTTGTAAATTAATTTAAAACTTATATAAATTATTTGTATCATTCATCCTTGCTATAAGTTTGTAACAAACCAAAATGTATCGTTTCACTATACCACCTTTTCACGCAATATTTTCAAAAGAGACTTAGATGTTGGTACAAGTGAAAAAAGTGAAATCTCTCTATTTTAAACTATAAACGGTCTGAGCTGAAGATGACGCCGAGGAGTAAGGTATATAATCTCCAAGTTTCCTCGATAATCGTTTCACTTTACTCCGACCCAGTGGCCCCCTCCGGTACACGGCGTAACCCCCTGCGCCTACTGGGCCTCGACACTTACACTTACTCTTCACATTACACTAACACCGAGACTCGGCACTTTACGCGAGACGGGTAGCTCTTGCTATCCACCACTGACGATCTCGTAGGAGCACTACGCTATACTAGAACAACACACAATTAAAACTATTGCTAAGTATTCCCCCCCCCCTTTATTTATATTTGGTTCATTAATTAATAGCATTTAATATAATTTTTTTAATTTTTTACCAAAACTATTGTTATTTTTTATTAATTAATTTTATTTATTTATTTGAATAAAATTTATTTATTAATTTATTTATTTATTTATTTAACGTCTATCCTATATTCAGTTAAAAACTGATTTTCAAAGGAGGACAAATAAATACATCTACTTACATAGATGCAGATACAGCAATGAACTAACAGTTAAGTAAATATTTGAAATATTAATATTACAACAACAATATATTAAAACACAATAATTTTGGTGATAAATTCAAAAATGATATTAAATGCAATTAATTAATGAACTAAAGAAAATAGGGGGGGGGGGAGAATGAAAAGAAAAGAAAAAGAAAACGAGAAAAAAACTCCATGAAAAAAAGAAAAAAAAGAATACACTGTTGTTGTAATACTACTAGTTCTATGCATTAGATTTATTTAATTCTACTCCTTTGTAGATCAGCTTTTTAAACTGAATAGGATAGACGTTAAATAAATAAATAAATTGCTATACAGTACGTTAAAGTCACAAATGGATATATCAAATTACCAAAAAGAGGTAAAATTGGGTTAATTGAAGTAAAATAATGAGCCAATTTGAGGCCTTTACTTGAGACAACTAAAAAAGGAATATGGTGTATAAGGTGGAAACTACAATTAACCTGGTTCTTTGTTGACTTGGCCTCAGCAGCTATGCACCATTGCCATTTAGTCTAACAAGCTCCGATCTTTGATTGAGCACCCGTGTTAGGAGATTGCAAGACACTTACTTCCAACTTAGAGAGTTTGAAAAAAGTTCCGTTTCTGAGCTAGACAGAAACACTTAGATAATCATTTACTTCAATCTCGTCAGATCACGCGAGCATTTTGTTCAATTTTTCTAAAATTTACTTTGTTCTTTTTAGGGCAAAAAGTTTTCCAATAGGGAGACAGATTCCCAAATCTTTGCCAATTTTCTATATTGTAAGAAGATTCCGAAAATCAAATGAGTTTCTCTATAATTTCTTACAGAGTTTTCTCGGACGAAGAAAAAGAAACAATATAGGTTTTATTTGGATGTAAAAGTATCAAAGTGTTATTCAATTCGACATTATTAATTGTCAACCTTTTAATTAAGGGTGGATATGCTTAGCAAGCCACAAACATACACTATTTTTCGGTGGAATTTAAGGCGATATTAGAGACCGATACGTTAATGGATGAACGAAGCGAAGACTTCAATTTCACTTACTCTGAGAAAAATATAGCTCGATTGTTATTTTTTGATTTATTGTTATTTTTTAATTTTTTTTCTCTCTCTCTTCCGGGCAAATGGCAAATCCGAAATCTCTGATCTTAGATCTGCCAATTTTTATTTGGTACAATCGAAGAAATATTTCTCATGAATATCGTACTTATACGATTTTTCCCCCATTTTAATGCGATATTTTCGTGATATTTGTCCCGCGAACGGGCAAACGGCTACTCAGATCTTATTAAAACTTTATGGGAACGTTTGAAATCACTAAACTTAGATATGTTATGATTTTGGTGACAATTGAAGAAATATTTCTCATAAAAATTGTACTATTAGAATTTAGGGCAACAAACAAAAATAATCAACCACAAAAGTTCATCCAACAATGCGACTTGAAAAAGCGTTCGCGAAGCGACCTAGTACAATAAGAATACAAATACTACCATTTTAACTGAAATCCATACTTTGGGCAACTTTAGGTATTGTTTCCGGCAACAACAACAAATTAGATTTAGAAAACCCTACCAGTTGTCCGTGGTGGACCATGTGGTATAATCAAATTGTCGTCCAAGATAAAGCTTATATAGCTAGAACGATTGTGTTGCATAAAAAACACGCTTTCAACCATAAACCGTCTTGAAAATATTCTTGAATGAAGGATGCAGCAACTGTATGCAAACCTGTAAAGTAACGTAGAAAATAATTTTAATTTTCTCAAATTTTAAAGACCGCAAGTAGAAAATAACGCTATGAAACCTAGGAAGATATCCAAGGCAACATACGTTACGTTGGCCAAACTTTCAAAAGATTTAAATTACAAACAAATTCTCTATACAGGCTGCACATTATCGGGACAGCTATTTATCTTATAACAAGGTATTTGGCTGGGAAGATCCGGGCAAAGGGTTGAAGATGTCCCGAGTACATTATCTCCGCAGATAACCGCTGCGAAATCTGCGTTCCCATAGCTATAAATTATGCTCGTCTAATGGGCTGTATGTAAATCCCACATCGCGACCCCGCATCCCTTTGCATACGGGAGCACCATAGGAGGGTACCTACACTAAACAAACAAACAGCGAAAGGGTTAAATCCTACTTCAGAAGTTGCAAAGAATAACCACGAAAGCTCCCAGATCCAAAGAGGTTGATAAAAAGGTGGATAGTACAGGTGACAAGAAGTATTTGAATACACGTAATAGATCTCCAATAAATCAATGTAGGGGGAATAAAGGAACCTACCCCTAAAGCCATTAGCGATAGGTAGCAAACCACGGCAGGTTCACCGGAGCAGCCCCCTAGGGACAAAGAAACAACCCCTACCCTTAAAATAACCCTTTACCATTAAAACAGCGAAGATTTATGCATCTGATCGCTCCACCACTCACATCGATATGATTTTCTCGACCTGATCTTTTTAATATTCTAATGGGCATATTGGAGGATGTGAGGACATGCAGATGCAAGGTCTTTGCGTATCGACAGGGTGATACGCAACGAACTGCTAGAGCAGTGTGTGAGAATAAGATCACGAGGATTATAAGGCAGTTTTAGAAATATAGTGATGAAAAACGATTTCACGTGCCAAAATAACATTAAAAAGGAAATATTTTGAATAGTTAATAAGTATATTTCAAAGTTATACAGGTGCAATCATCTAAAATAAATTTTCCTAGTCAATTCTTATAAAAATTGTTAACTAAGTGGGGCAGTAAATACAACATAGGCTGTAATTAACTAATAAGAAAAACATTAAAAAAGCATTCTAAATTAGGAAGAAATAAAATATCGAAGAAAACATATTATAAAAGCAAACTTGATAAGTAAAAAAAAAAAACATTGTACAAAATCTTGAAATAGATTGGAAATAATAAACCAATCGGTCAAGAATATTGAAGGAAAATCAATGGCTAGTGATACATAAATAATAAATATATAAAATTTCTAAAATTAAAAAATAGTACAATATCCCGATAAGTTGACTGATTTTTAACTATCCTGTTCTTACATTTCGGTGCCGATATAAAATATTCCTCAAGATATAGGGCCTAACCTAACCAGGATATGCATACACCTCTTTAGCTTATAAAAGGATGTAAAAGTTAAAATGTGAATTCTCTTTCTAGGGGGTTGAAAAGAAAGAGCGAAAGGGGTGGTGAATTGGCCCCAACAAAGGGGTTAAGTCTCGTGTCAGATTTAAAGACAATTTATTACAGTGTTATATATAAGCAAAACTCCTATCCCATTCCCACGGCTCGTTCACCTATCATTTAGCACTCACGTCTGCTGGTAGGTCGAAGAATATGTTAAAACCATCAGGCCACGTTTTGAATATCGCTACTGTTTGAGATCTTGGGCTAGGGGTTCCCAAAGGATCTTGCCATCCAAGTCTCAAACCGTTGTAAGTAACGGTACACGGGGATGGAAGTAAGATAGAACAATAATAACAATATAGAATGCCGATTATTTATTAATTTTTAACGTTTCAACGCAAACTGTGTAATATCGCCAGAAAAATAGAAATTAAAGTATAAAACTTAAAAAAATATTATAAAATACATAATAATTTGTAAGTTTTTACTTCACTTTCCAATTTTCTGATGATAGCCCCACACGGTTTGGGCTAAAACTTAAAAAAGTTAATAAATAATCGACGTGGCGAAATGACCAGACAAAATAATTTTAAATTTTAATACTCTGGGACGCGAAATCCTTCGTTTTAAAATCTATAATATAATAAATAATATATACTCTAAACACACTCGGACATAGATCTCTCACTAACCGCAAGGACACATATTTAACCAATGTTTTGCAGGAGTGTTGTGACATTTACTGAAATATACGTTGTTGTCAAAACATGATCTAAAGGCGTGGTTTTGAAACCTGTTGCAGTTTAAATCATTTTCAGCGGGAAACTGTAAGAATTGTCCAAACCAATACGATTCAAATCTAATAAGTCATCGGATTGTTAGAATTGGTGCAAGATGTACAATCCTGAAGTTTTTAGTCGATCTTTCAAAGGAGGCAATGAACTTATACAATTTTAATACATTATGCATTTGAAGGAATCACCTTTATTACAGCAAAACATAAACTGTTAATTTCTTGTATTTGTTTAAACAGTGTAATGCTTTCTTATTCTTTTCGATGTGGAAAATTATGATTAAACAACATAGTTTTGTTTTATAAACATGAAAATTGTCTCACCCTCCATGACATTTATAAATTTAAAATCTTTACTTAGGGTCACAATGATTTCACGATGATTGTTTAGCTGCATTTAATCGTCGTGTATAAGGTTACTATAAAGACTACCCTTAAAATTGTAATAAACATGACAGTTTACAAACCTACAAACTATTTCAAACTTTCAAACAAACCGGACCAGATAATGTAACAACTTATCTAATTTATAATCTTATAAAATACTACTATAAATACTAAAACTAATTACGAATACTTATCTTCATACTAATCGTTAATATGAAGGAATGGGTCAATAACAATCAAAAGTTGGCCCAGCACTTTTAATAGTTTATACCATAAGCATTGAGCAATATGCATCACACACTTTTTAAATGTATTTGCCTTACTTGCCCAAGTCAGACCAAGTCAGGAGAGACAAAAGGGCTCCCTAATTAAATCGAAGCATCGAACTATCGGTCTCCCCTGCTGTCTTCAACTCACAGTAACGTGAAATAAAATGTTATTTCCAGGAAATGGCAAACGTCTTGTGAGGTGTCTCACTCGCACGCTGAACATTTCTCTTATTCAAATAACAATAATTTGCAATGCAAAAACAATCACGTTTATATTTTAATAACATGGTACGGGTCACGACAGCGAATATAACGTTTAGTTGACTTGTCAGAAAGGTACAACTAACTTTACAGTCGGACGTCGGATCTGAAAATCGTTCCAGAACAAAAAATTAAAATTATTGCATCGATTCTGAAGAAGTAACATTTATTTATTTATGACTTCGTTGACAAAGGGTTGGAAGATTTGCAGGGGTCAAGCAGCACAAGAGAAAAGCATGGACAAACGATTGAATAAATAAAAAATATGCTAAAAAAATAAATAAAAAACAAAAAAACAAGGGCAATTAACCAAAGCAACTAGATTGAAAAACAAAACAGATATAACTTAGAATAGCTTATTGAAGTATATGCTAAAGAAATGGTGGTACAATGAGAAATATATTATTGTCTTCCAACGTAGGTACTGTTAACGTTTGGTTTGATTTAATATACAGTAATACAATTAAAACTGTTTTTTTATCCTCCTCATTACAGAAAAAGTCATGTAATAATGGAATGGAATTTTAATGAAACGTTAAAGGGGTATTTAACCGCTAAACTCAAAAAATATATTTCATTCAGGCTAACTAGTAATGAATTTAGCAATTAACAGAAAAATTATTGGGGCCATTATGACCTCCCAAAAAATTGTCAAACATGACATTTTTCGAGCTAGGTCCCATCGGCAAAAATCTCCCATAAGAAATAACATGGGGACGATCTTTATGCCCCGTGACCTTGGAGGATTTTGATCCAAAAAAATATTGGCCACTATTGACGTACTCGACAGCCTTTTCTGTAAATTCTCAATATTTTGTTTTGTAATTTGGGCAAGTAGTTCGGTCAAAATATGCTGATTACCAAGATGGGGTGTGATTTTGGAATGCATATTTTTGCGTGTTTGAGGGTATATTTGGGCACAGTTTCAAGACACGATGTTATAAAGGGGCATTTTAGATTGGTACTATGCTCTTGTATCTATGTGGACCAAAAAAGAAGCAGGTTAAAGCCGATTTAGGAAATTTTCCAAAACACCAATTTTTGCCAATGTCTGGATCAAAAAAATTAAAAAATTCGTGTTAAATCATAGTTACAAGATATAATTTTTTAAACGATCATTTAAGTGTAGTATTGTGCTATAGATCACGTGGTAAAAAATAATTTTTTGGGTTTTTAGCCCCTTTAAGATACAATTGTGTATTTAAAATGTGAAATCAAAATTGAATTAACGTTATATTTAAAAAAAAAACATATACAGCCGCTAGTCGCGCCCAACGAATAAAATAAAATGAAAACAAAAAATACAAGAAAATATTTGTGTTCGGCAATGCATTCACAAAGATTTCATTTTCAATATTAGAAAATACACTTCAGGAATTTTATATTCTTTTGCAAACAAATGAACATTCGATACGTTTCGATGTGTGTGTGTGTATTCACAACGCATTCACAACAAGTGGTCGACCATGTTTGGCCACCCCTGGGTTTATCTAACGGCCTGCGTATCAATAGCAGCAGAAATCACATGACTGAAAGAGTTTTAATATGCATCAATACCCGTGGCCGTATGATAAATTCGGCGAGATGTTTGCCTCGGTGGATCCATGGGCATAAGGTTTAATGATTGGGAAGCCCAAAGAAAGACGGTTGGTTGGGCTGTTAGCATGCAAACTGACACTTCGCATACGGACGTTCGTTGGAACTTGGAAGAGCCATTTGCCAGTGGCGGGTTCGGAAGAGGGAGGAGGGGGGGGGGCAGGATGTAGTTCAAACATTGGAAAATAATACCATGTTTTTTTAGCAAAATTGTATAGCAAAATGTCCTGATTCGTTTATATTACAAGTAATTCACTCATCCACTCTTGATACTTTTGCTAATAATGATTGTATGTTGTTGGTATTTTATTTATTTATATAAGAGTATATTACAACACAAGTACCATTTTACATAGACGATTCTAATTTAATATATAAATAAAGTAAAAATTAAAATTACATTAATATAGCTACAAATTAATAAATCATTATGGTGATGAACAATAAACAAATATATCAAAATTATAAGTGTAACAAAAAATATTCTTGTAGTTTTATTGTTTACATATATTTATTGTTGCGCCAAGCGTGTTTGGATGTTTCTGCCATCCTCGCGACACATTTAATGAATGAATGTGTTGCGAAACGAATAATAAAATATATATATTGCAACTGTGTTTTGTGGGTTTCAAGCAAAATACTCAATCCACCCTCCAACTCGACAATCCAATTGTGTATAGCGTATACTTTACCCAAACGAGTATTCACTCGCTAAACTCTAAAAATATATTTAATTTAGGCCAACTTGTTTTGAATTTACGAAAGTACATAAAAGGTTTAAAAAAATCAAACAATTCGTATGAAATCACAGGTACAAAATACTTTTTAAACTGTCATTCAAGTGTAGTATTATCTATGCTCTAGAGTCTATAGATTATGTGGTGAAAAATAATTTTGGGGGGTAAAAGTCCCTTTAAATACACCTATATCATTTTAACTTGGTTGCTTCTTCAATACAAAATGCCCAAACTAACTTGAATAAAACCAAAGACTAACGTGTTTGCAGTCTCTATGGGATGGTTAGAGCACAGATCTGTTATCTGTGGTTAGAGCAAACAGTTCTGGCACCCTTGCTCCCGTCTCCCTACTGACGAACACGAGGTGTGATTGAAATCTCAAAGTAGGTGCTAAACTCCCAGTAGCCCAAGGAGATGTCCCGCATTAGCATCAGCTCAGCTTGCGGCCTTTGATACACTACTACAAGTATTGTTTGTTTTCGTACAAGTAATCGCCTGCGGAATATGTTGACCATGTAGGAGACTTTTTATTATTATCTTAGCTCTCAGGGGAGTTGTATTGTGAATACACAAACGTACGTATTGGTGTATATAGGTATAGGTGCGTCTGGACATAGGATGGTGTGGATATGTCAAGATACCAAATTTTATGTATGATTTTACTTAAAATCTATAGTTTTAATAAATCCCAATGTCATAAACGCAATTAACTAATTTTATACTAAGAAAATTAGTCCTATTCAATGTCACAATATCAAAACTAAATAGCCAATTCATCCAACAACAATTAATGCACAATTATTAGTTCTTAATATCCTAAGATGTTTAATTCCAACAGGGTAGGTTTAACAATAGGTTAATTTTAAGCTAAAATTACAACAACTTTAAATGTTCAATACAATTATTCAACATGGTGGACGGGCATCGATTTGCAGCTTGTTTATCAAAATTGAACTCAACGATTTCCTTCAGTTAAATAATAGTGTATTAGTATTTATTTGAAATAACACGTGTAAGATACAGGAACGTGAACAAAGCTAGTTTGCTGATTGGTCGTCTGGCTCTGGGTGTTACAGCTACCGTAATATCTCATTAACAGCTAATGTTGGTAAACCTGAGGAAGAACAAAAACTTGGCTGTGATATTTCGTTATAAGTGGCTTCCCACACTGAACACAAACATGGAGTGAGGTGGCCCGCAATTAACATTTTGACTTTAAAATTGCAACATCAAATTCTTAGCTAATTTGATCTCGAGATAATACAAAAGACCAAATAATCCACCCAATAGGTAGAACAATAAATTAATTATCTTAAGACAAAAATGGTCGAGTTGTAGACAAAAAAATAGTTTTTCACGTGGGGGCTATTACGAACTAGGCAGGTAGGAAGAGATGGCCATGGAATTCACAAGTATCAATTTAAAAACTAAACCTAGAGGAACACGAGGCAAGATTATACAGTAGGTTAACTATTTTCAAAGGCCATCGGTGTGTCTTGACTTCCCAACGCTAAAGTTTCGAGCAGTTAAAATAAGAAACTGAATTTAATGAAGTCTTCCAGGGAAGCAGGTAAAAAGAAGACAACAGTTTTGAATATAGATTGAGGTGTTAAAGAATGAGAAACTTATTTGTGTGGTGAGAAATTTGAGAAAATTAGGAATAAGAATGGTTTATTGACGACATACCCTAATTACATTCAAATGAACGGCGAAGAATTACAAATAAGAATGATTTATTGAAGACGTACCCTAATTTCATTCAAATGTACGGTGACAATACCCAGTGGCGTCGGAACAGGGGGGGGCAAGGGGGGCATTGCCCCCCCCTAAATTCCATGCCATGGGGGCATAGGGGGGCAGATTTTAGAGTTGAAAAATCAAGATTTCTACTCTAGTTTTTGGGAAAGCAACGTCGGATGATCCTGTCAACAATTCATTTCCAGGAATAAACAACCCAACAATAGCAGGAATGTTAGGTTGGCTGACGTATCCCATGCCTGAACCGTCCATCCGACTATCTTTATAACCAGCCACCCGTATTGTATTGTGTCTAATCCAAACATCCCTTTGAATGATTTGCTAGAGTTATTGGCAGACGCAAGTTGGGATTTGGTTCTCTCGTGTCGCATCGTTATGCGTTCACTGGTTCACTGTTCAGTCATCTTTGGAGTGGTGTAGTGACTGTGATTGTAGCGAAGTGGCAAGTGGGAAGATTATTCCTCTTAGAGTGTATGTAGTGTAGTGTGAAAATATGTAAAGTAAAGTGTAAGTGTGTGTGTAGTTTTTCGTGTTTAATGGTGTTAAATATTAAATTGAAGTCGTAATTAAAAAAAAAAAAATGAAACGTACTAAACAGCCTTCATTTATTGTTTTTTTTTTTTTTTTAAGAAAAGGGTAAAACAAAAATATGTTTGCCTGTATGCTTCGTCATTACATAAAAAAATATGAGTTGTTATTTATTAAATGGGTTACTTCACGTAAATGTTTTGAGTTTTTAGATCGCAGATAGTTGATGTGAAACATCGTTTACGGAGTCCGAGTGCAGTTAAAACATTACGAAATAACTGTAGTAGGCCTTTAGTGATTTTTTTTCGCCTTCGGCGAATAGGGCCTACGGCGGCTGGGGCTTCGCCCCAGATCCAAGCTGTACCCTACAAAATCTACCAATGGATTTGCCCCCCCCCTACTTTCAAAACGTTCCGACGCGCCTGACAATACCCAAGTGAAAATCTACTTTTTGTGCACCGATTTTAGATTATTCTGCCGCAAGATTCGAATACTGGAGATTGTGTAAAAATGTGAATCAAGACCAAAAACAATGAATACGTTTCGTATTTATAATTAACTTTGCCAACTCAAAATTACAAGTTCGTCTACTTTGTGGCTGGTTGTTACTAACGTAATTCAGAAGAAGTATAAATAAATTTAAGGAAAAATGAAAAGCTGTTTGCGAAGTATGGTTTTGATTTTTTAAAGTCGTTTAAAAAATAAAATATAGAATATAGATGAATTAATACTTCTTCCAAAGACGCCTATTATACTCAAAATCGAGCTCAAAATGATAAAATTTTGCAAGTGTCAAAAAATGTATAGTATAATTCCAACCACCATTTGTCATCATTCCTAGCAGTAAAGATTGGCAAAACGTAGACTGCATTATACAGTAGCAGATTACCAGATGTTAAAATAGTGTTTACCAATAAAAACAGATATAATATTGTGGTTTTTGCAATACTCAAAAGAGACACGCGTTTTTATTTTCGCCGTCTACAATCTGTTATGGACATGTGGAACGCGAAGATTTCAAATAAATGTTTCAATAAAACCGTGCGAAGTTTTATATACGAATGTGTGCTGGTAATCGTTTTATAAAAAAAAAACAAGAAATACATTGTAATTAAGTTAAAAACTGGTAAGCTATGCATCTGGTATGTTCTAATAACCACAAAAGGTATATATTATTTTTGTAATGCGATACCATGAAATATTGCATGAATTCTCTTTTGACAAAATTGAGAAAATGACTGAACAGTAAGATTTTGGTAGTTTTCGTATATATTTTTGGTATTTGGATCAATTGCCATTATTCATCAAATCAAACATTTTACATAAATGAACTTTCAAAAAAAAAAAATGATTCCCATTTTGAAAATTAAGTACCTCAGAATATATTTCGGAAATATTAAATGTTCAAACTTATTCGAAAATAAAGCAACCTTTTCTTACCGCATCAAAATTTAAAACCGACAAAGGGAACTTGTTCAAACTTGATGTGAAAGAGTAGTAACCATTTTTTTTAAATAATTATAACCAGTCAATGTGGATTATTTTTTACACATTGAAGCAAAAGAAAGAACTTTATTGTCAATCTTGTAATAAAAAGTTTCGTGTGACTTCGCAACGTAGCCCATTGACTCTCAAACAGATCAACGCCTCCACACGACTACTTGTGGGTCCCAACCAGCCGATGACATCACCAATAAACTATTGCGTCACCTATTCTTTCTCTAGCCGTAGATGTGATGTGATACAACTGTTCCAATGCATCCTCGTTTTCCTACGTTCGAAGGCAATGCAAATTGCTGCACACTTGCTTTGATGATTATAATGCAGAAACAGCGAGGGTCTCGCGTTACACCAACGATAATGAATGGAAGCTAGGGCACATTACGTCATATTCACAATAAAGTGGCTAAGCAGACGAATGATGTCATGTTATAACTGCCGCAGTTACATTTCAACTGTATCGGGTGTTGGAAGATGATAGCAGCAATTACGCCTGCGTGCATGTGCGTGCGTGAGTGTGAGCGTGAGCGTGCGTGCGTGCATGTAGGTGTGTGTCTGTGTACTATGCTGGGGTGTGGGTGGGTGCTTGTGATTGTGGACAAGTGTGATAGTGACAATAGATGTATTACATTTAGCTACCAATTGCCAATTGCTAGTCCACGAAATTTCGGGTTTGGGTTCAAATTCAGTGCAAACCACATATTATGCAGGTTCAAATTTTGGACTTATTCTGGTTCGGGTTCGAAATCACATAAATTTGATTAAAATCGATAAGCTAGGGTCAACTCTTACGCTTCAGATGCGAAACCAGCTAATTTCATATACATTGTGGATCACATTTCGACCTCCAATTTTCACTCAATTAAAAAAAAAATACTGAAATGAATACGAATACTCAAAAAGCATCTACACTGCCAAATTGACCCCCATACACCACAAAGCTAGTTTTTATAGCGTTTCTTGGATATCTCCAAACTCCGAATGGTCATCGACATGCAGCTACCTAGTCCAAGGTGGAAAATAACGAATAATTATGTCACCCCCTCGGAAAACAAAATTTATAAAACTTGAAAATACTTTAAATTGACATGTGTTGCCCGAAACCCAAAATAGAGAATTTCTTAGTCTCAACTCTGAAACATGCATCCAGCCAAACTTCACCAAACACAGTGGCACCATTATAGTACACAGTACTGGCTGTACTAAAATAACTTATTTGCCAAGTTATCTGTACAGTGATCGGGGAGGGTATACACTACAGATGTTTTATTCGTTTTTTTAATTATTTCCCGCGTTGAGATTGTGAGATCGAGTCCAGAAGTGTGTTTAGTTAGTTCGGGTACTCAACATAAGTACCCACTAAAAGGGTCATATGCGAGTAAATAAATAGGCTAAGTAAGCAAGTGCTCAAAGCTCGTATACACTGGACTAGACCATCCACAGTTGGCCAGCTTATACTGGATATATAGCTTACACCATTCCAGTAATATTTTCAATTCAATATACCATCACGGCCAGTAACGATAACGCAAGTCAAACCTATACTGTTACAAAATTGTGTGTTTTGACCTGAAAAATCTTCTTTTCGTAACAAATGCCTTTAATAATGACAAAACATGCACAACACATGCCCCTTTGTGGAAAAAACTGGAATAAGAGATGTGATATAGATAAAGATACATTCTACAATATGTGTTTGGTACCTTTTAGAATTATTAGTAAATAACACCTACATAAATTTAAAAAGAATGGGACAAAAATCGGAACATTTTGGAAATTAAAAGTAGAGACCAAGACAGTATAATCTTTCGACGTCTGTACTAAAGTATAACAAAATAAAGATTGCATAACAAACTTTAGTCTTGTTATTCTTGTATGGCTCCGGTTGAGCAACCAAAACTTATGAACGCATCTCAAACTCAAAATTTTAAAATATTCAACACTCAAAACTCGAAGTTCAAAATCAAGACTCCAAATTCAAAATCTACTCAAAACTCAGAACTGTCTAGAAAAAGTAATTGAACTTGTACATCATTGAAAATATGCTTGTTGACCGAGTAAGCAGCGATTTACACATAGTATCGCCGAAGCTTGTGAAAAAAGTGAATAATTTTGAAATTTGATTTATACAGACGCAAATCAGTGGTTATCATCAGGTGGAAAATGTCCATGTTCATTTGATTGAGCATTTTTTAGCACAAACTTTTTCTTGTTGATATAATTGTTGAAGCCCTGTGGTTGTTGGTGGTAAGGGTAGACTGCATCGTGGCAGTCGTTTTGTGTCGCTAATAGGGTTATATTATGAGAGCAATTTCTGTGAGTTGAATCCATTGAGATGGACTCTTATGCATGTATGAGAAATAATTATGTTTTGATGTGAATAAATGGACACATATTTAACCATTTGTGAATATTGGGTAGCTGGCAGAAATCTTTTGCAAGGAGGCATAAAGTTTTGTCAGCCCCATGTAGAGCTCGAAGTGGGAAAAAAGGTACGCGAATGGGCGTCGACTCCACGTGTGTATGCACGTGTATGCACGTGTGTGTGCGCGGGGACGCTGGAACCACGCGTGTGGTGGATGCACAGTGTCTTGGCGTCGACTGTACGCGAATGGGCGTCGACTCCACGTGGAGAAACTCGAGAAGGAAAATACATAAACTCATATAATATCCTTCCAAGGACACACGGCCCTCGGCTCTCGCTCACCACTGCATGTGTATAAGCTGTTGCTCTTGGCTACATTCTTTTTGTCACAGTTTCCTCCACATCCAGTGGGTTCCGGCGCTGTATAGGATTCTACCAAGACGTCCCGTGCGTCGCGACGCCCATACATTTACAATTCTTGGGTTGGACTTCCGTATTGTTTTCGTTTTATCTAGTGTACTTCCTCAGAGGAACTTTTCGTGTATTGGACGACCTTAGTTTACCCTGAGATTCACGTTTTATTATGCATAACTTATTCTTGGACTTGGACATGTTTTTGAATACTGGTTCCTTGAACTTCGTTGTTTTTTAACTTCCACAGATTCAAGTTTATTCTGGCAAACTTCCTTGGATTATCGTTTCACTCAAGTGGTCAGGGCTCAGGCTGTACCAGGCAATGATGGAACGTGGATATGTGATCTTACTGACAGAGTGTAGCTCATGCGTAACGCGTGAGAGTGAGACTGATTTGGGAGGGGAGGTTACAGATTTGAACCCTACCCCCGGCAATCCAGACTGAACGTATTTTGAAGCTTTTCTTCGGTCGACCGTATAGAAATATCCCTTGGATATTCCATTCACAATTACCATAACTCCCTAATAGCCTACTTATTCACCTGCAGAGGCTCACACTCTGGGTAAAAATAAAACTGATTTGTACTCTGCAGCGGACATTTTTGTGGGGGGCAATACGTCTTAGAACTGCAATACCAGTGGCGTATTCAATTAAGTGAACGGGGGTCCTTATAGGATTCACCGAAACAAATCGAAAAAATTCCCACTCCCCTCTAGGAGTCAGGGCCATCAAATTCCAACTCGCAACCTTCTCGTGGTTTGGCCCGGGGAGTTCTTCTCCCTGAAACCAATGGCGAGCTCTGGGTCGTCGTCGGGGAGCCCCTTCCCTTTGACTACCTCCCCGACGGCGACGACAATGACAACACGGACGGATGATGACACAGACGGAGACGACCACGACGTGGGGGAACCCCTGCCCTCCCCATTCGCTTGTGGCTGGTTCTGACCAGCACAGGCCTGTCCAGTATCCACCCCTTGTCCCCCCGCGTCATCCCTTACGTCCCTCCCTTCGTCTCGATTAGCCAAGTTGCATAAATATGAGACGTTAAGCAATATCCAATCAATCAATCTAGGAGTCAAGTTTATAAAATGCGTTTGCAGCCACAAGCCCCCAGTCAATCAGAATTGTGTATTATTACGCCAAGAGTGACTTGGACTTGGAGGGTCACGTGACTATTAAAACTTACGTTTTGAGCCGAACGTAAGCGTACGGTTCGAAATGTACGTTTCCACCCACGGCCGAAAAGATCGTGGTTTAATAATTTGTATAAAACGTACGTTTCGAACCGTACGTTGTGATTTAAAAACTTGCATTCGGCTCAAAACGTACGTTTTGGTAGTCACGTGACCTTCCATGTCACTCGTTCTCAGAGGTGACTGCAGACGCAGGCCCCAGTACTGCATCGTGCGTGGAGCTAGCTCCACAACTTTTGATCTCTAGATGATCTTGACAATCCCCCCTGAAATATATTCTTGAGTACGCCACTGTGCAGCTCAAAGTATATCGGAACAAAATGTTTAGTGTGTTTATAGTGCTCTTACGTCGGGACGCCCCTAGCGTCCTATAAGATCTTGTACCAACTGTTTGACTGTTTTAGTCTTGACAGTTTGACAAATGCAACAACAATTAAATTAACGTACTTGAAACAAACCATGTAAGCGTTGAGTGCGACCAGTTGGCCTTGACTTTGTAACTGTTCAACGGTTCTTTTGAGCCGACTAATTTCTAAGAATGGTTTAAAATTAGCAACACTATAACTTGCACATCGATTTACACGTATGTCATTGAGAAATGTACCTATAATAAGTAACGAATTGTGTTTTTTTTTCAAGGAATCTGTCAAATTAGTACTACTGTTAGTAACCATTTCCTCAAAAGAGACATATTTAGAAAAATAATTTCAATTAACTAACGTACTAAAATTTGTCTCATATGTTTTTTGTTGCAATTAAATAAATCAATACATTCGTGATTCGGGTCTACCCACAGCCCACACAACCACAGATTAATGTTCAGTGGGCGAGCGAACCGAGGTATCCTCGTCACCACTGACGTCATCGACGCTCGTATAATGACCAACAGCGATCAGCACTTTTTTAGTGTAAAATAAATATTTAAATAAATCGTTTACAATTTGAGATGCGGAAATGATTTGAGATAAACAGTAAACAAATTTTGGATTTTGTAAATTAAAAAAAATATATTTTGGTATTTTGACAATCTACGCATGAGTCTGTGTGTGAATTTCAATGCAACATGTCAACTTCTTTGTCTATAACGTGCCCACACGCCCCCGCGCGCCTGACAGAACAGAACAGCCCACCAGCCCACCAAGCCTATCAGGCGAAACCAACAAACTCACTCAATCTGTGTATCCATCCATCCCATACCCAGCACATTGATATTCCATGTACTCACACTCACACACTACCGCAAATATTTGCTCATCATATTTTCAAGTTCTTGGCATATAGAAAGCACAGCCAGTAGCTAATGGCAGTAGAACGTATCACATGATGAAGGAAACGAAACGGTCAGTTACGCGACCGGTAGCTGTGTTGACGCCAGGAAGGTGTCATACGCACTCAGGACAACACTTTGTACGTGCTTTTATGCGGACGAGCGTTCGACATCTGTTCTAAAACACACAATGATACAAGCACACACATAAGCAAGGAGAAACATGCTTACACATACGAATACTCAACATAAATTGATATGTATTTTGTTAAATTTCAAAAGACTGTTTATTATTTTGGACATTTGTGTTGTACCGTGCTAGTACCTAAAAGTGGACCCAAGTACCCGGGCCAAGTACCTAAAAGTGGACCCAAGTACCCGGGCCAAGTACCTAAAAGTGGACCCAAGTACCCGGGCCAAGTACCTAAAAGTGGACCCAAGTACCCGGGCCAAGTGCCTAAAAGTGGACCCAAGTACCCTGGCTAAGTACCTAAAAGTGGACCCAAGTATCTAAAAGTGGACCCAAGTACCCGGGCCAAGTGCCCAAAAGAATGAGTGAACAGATCGTCGAAAATAGATACAAACAATAGCATAATACGTTTCTTTCCAGCATTCATAACACGTTGTTGGTGGAGGTGCCGAATATTTATATAAATTATATCAAACCCTGACCCACAGAATCGCCAAGAGCTCAGCCCTGTTGAAGAGCATGTGCCAGCAAAAAACGTTTGTCAATCTCATTCGAAGGTCATGTTCGGTTTTATCGTGAGACGTGACGTGCCACACGTACAGACGGACGCACAGAAAGTGCTTTGCTCCCTAATTTAGATAAATGTTTAATAATTAAATCAGATAATGTTTCTAAATTGCCCACGGCACATACGTATGTATAAAAACACACACGTCCAACACTCATCCACACCTACGGAAACACCCACCCAACCACCCCTCCTTCCAATGCATACAAACACGTGCAATCAACTACCAACATGCACAAGTGCATCAGGAGGTGCATACACATGCACACACACACTTCCAGTGACCTCCACCCATCCGTCGCCCAATCAATACATGATACAAACAGACGCATACACGTGCATCAAATACGTGTACACACACACACACGCACACAGACTATATGATTATCTCAACTACACTTGCAGAACGCCCAGATCATGATTTGAATCTGTCACTACTGCTCAAATGTGCACTCGACCTGATTCTGTTCTGTTTGCTTGCTTACACCGTAGAGCACCGGTGCATTTATAGCAAGACAAATACCTGACAATAGGACTTCAGGACAGCTCGTATGGGGCAGTTCGTTTACCTGCAACAAACAACATGTATTAGTATTTAATTTAGAAAAACATTATAAGAAAAACATTTTTTAAAGGGCCATAAAATGATAAATAAAAAAATAAACAGAAATATATTGAAAATTAGGCACGAGACGAGTTTTTTAAAAGGTAAACAAAAATCTCAATTTTGGATTTCTCACATTATTTTAACGATTGTTCCAATTCAAGGTCACTATGTCGAATATAAGCATGCAATTTTTCACAAATTTTCTTTGGAAAGTACATCCCTGATACTTATATTTGTATTAGTTATTGATTATTGGTTGGTAGCAAATGTCTTGAAAATCTGTTCCGACTGGCGATCGACCGGAACCTCCGACTGTTTCTTTAGGCTTGTTGCAATGGTTGATGTGTTTTATGTAGGTATGAGTTATACCCCATACACTTGCACGATACAGGTAATTATAAGAAGAAGAACCTAATGCACATATGTTTACTATAACACTGCAGGAGTGTAGACTATTAATAGCCCGACACCTATACGACGTATTAAGCCGCACTTGGATTGTATCGTCACTTATCATATAATATGCAGAGTCGTTGCATAGTGTGGACAATTTAACAACAATAAAACGAGTTTACTAAGTTGCTAAGTGCACGAGGTTTGAACGCAAATACTTGAGTGCTTGCAAATAGGAGAATGTTTGTAAATGTGTACACACACAAGTAAGTAGCTTATTGACAGAGCATGGTTAATCATAATATACATATATTAAATAGGCGAGATACAGTCGTGGCTATTTTTATACTGTTCATGTGAACTCCCCTTGACTTCATTTTATTTTTAATTCTAGAAAAAGGCTAATTATGTCATGCCATAGAAAATCTTCAGCGAAAACCATGAATGCGTAATAAAAATTTTGCAGCATAGATCATTTGAGAAATTATTCAAATTAATGTGAGTCTGTGTAATAAATGGAGAACAGGAAACTGGAAAAAGAAAATAAATAATAGATAATTGAGTCCAATGTAAATGTGACTGCAACTACTAGGAACGGGGAATTACGAAGGAAATAGCTGGTAAATTAATTGATGAGTTTGACGATGACGATAAAAAATTGAATGCAAAAGTTAAAACACGTTTTCCAGTTTTGTTAATAATGTTGATTGATAGCTGTTGTTAATTTTTTTAAATTCAATTACTATTTATGTTGTGTACAAATAAATATATGTTTTTAAAAATGTTTTCGATAAATGTTATGTCAACAAAAATATATTTAAATCCACGATTATGAGCTCATCGTAAACAAGCTGCATTGAAACAAGCAACAACGAATTCCGCATAGGCCTACACGTGCGTGCTTTTGAGATAATGAACTCCAGGATAATTATTTGAAATTGCATTTCGAACGTTGAAAATACGTTACAAGCAGACTAGATAGTTTTCTCGTCCTCCACCAGGTAGCAGCTTCTTACACAGACTCGTGGCGCGCTCGTCAGCACCACCTGCCAGCGGTTGGTGAAACTACTAGCGCAACGCAAGTGGGCGCGGAGTTTAAATTCAAATGACTGTCCAACAAATGGCATTTACAACTACTGTTTACTACCGCATCGTGAGAATCAAGCATTTAAAAAAATAACACTAAGATTCTTGGTATTATAGCCAATGTTCTGCTTGCAATGGTTCGATTTTTGTTCAAAATCTTACCTGGCATTAATAATTCTAGTCAAAATGAACAGCTTCAATCATCCTGTAAAGTAAGGGTCAGTAAAATAATGCACAATTACACTTATTCCTTATTATATATATTCTTAACAGCTAACTCAAATGATTCATTTGAAGCTGGAACTCGTGAGCAGCAGAAGGTAGCAAAAACAATTCATTTATAACCAATTGAACAATTAGATTTTAATAAAATATATTGGATTTGAAAGTTGATGTTACCTAATAAAAAAATGTTACCCCAAATGGCGGAAGTTTAACATTAGATATAACAAAAATCGATAACGTAATGGTTGAAAGCTGCAGCTAGCAAAACAAAATACTGAGAATTCGTGTTCACGTACTATTAATTATCAACCAATAATGGAAGTAAAGAATTGAGAATGATTTTGGTATTCAATATTCATAGAAATAAATTGGTGACGAATTAAGCAACCGGTTTCAAAAGAAATACAAATTAAAATATGTATACATATTTTTTTTTTAACTACTGTTAAAAATTCTACATGACGACATATTCTACTTCGGTGAAAGATCCAAGGTATTAACTAAAGTAAGGCAACTCTTGTCGTCAGTTTCTAACTAAGTAGTATGTGTTTGTGGCGGAATGTTTGCTGTGTGCTCTACTCTACAAACATCGCCACTCACAAGTATGCAGTCGGCGTAAACATTCCATATTTATACAGTCGCATCGCGTCCAAATAGATTCCCACAATACGATCGAGTAAACAAGGTTGCATTAGTGCATGATTTACAGTAAGAGGTAGGTTGCAGCACGAAAACATGTGCACTCTAGAGAAATAATGTCGAACAGTTATTTGCACAATTTGCAAACTCGAATGAAACTCGAACAGCTGTTGGTATTGTTGAATAAATTGTGACGAGGGATAAAAACAAATGTACATGCAAGGGACAACTTAACGGTAATGTATGACAAACAAATAAAATTCATGAGGGACAAATGGAATAATAATAACAATGCTGCACAAGCCATCTGCATTCATGCAATTGCAATCCCAGAATCGAAATTCCGTCTACGATCAACGATACATGTTTTATTTATTTTTTTACTTATAAGAATACAATTTTATAGATGGATAGAAAAGGGAATAGCCTTATTCAGATTATTTAATATGTTTTATTCGCAGTCGTCACTAAAATTAGAAATGTCGGTGAAAAAGATATGAAAACAGCCTAATAAATAAAAATTTGTAAAAAAAACATCTAGTAAAATAATTAATAATTAAATAATATTTAAATAATTAAGTGTACTTGCAAATATGTGTATGCGTGAGGATAGGATGGGGAGAGAATTATAATAGTATATGGTTAACCATTATTATTGATCATGCTTGTGGAACGTGATTGAAGAATTTAGAGTTATTATTAGTGTTAGGTTTCTTCACGAAAATTGCATTTCATTGCGGATTTAAAATTACTTTAAGAATCTATTTCACGGATCTCCACCGGTAATAATTCCAGCTTGGGTTGGGATGTATTTTAGGCTTGGGGAGGTTTTAAGTTTCACCTCCTCCACACTCCGTTCCACAACTCCACATTCGAATCCTGCGAAATTGTTGGGAGATTTTAGGAAATTTAACGCAAAGTTAAATACAAGCATTTTTATAGTTTCTCTAAAAATGTTAACTTTAATTCAATTAAACTCAAGACTGCAATTACCTTCGTTAAAAATTTGCATGACAGTGCTAATTGTCCAATTAAATTTGTATAATTAAATTAAGTCAGAGTTCCCCGGGTGGGCTCCGAACCCCGTACTTATGTCACGTTCCACTCCAGCCAGCAAAGATCGCGTTCTCTGGATCCACAAGTCAAAACAACATATCATCTTCCCATCAACTTCCACGGATTCGCTCATATTCGTCTGACATCCCAGACTGACAGGCTGACATTGCCGACATGAACAATGCAGACGGCTCACTTCCTCGTTACATTTGCGCATCCGTGTCAAGTTAATCATTTCAAATGTACATTTTCAGTCATGCGATTTAAAAAGGATTATTTTTTATGCATAATGCGATTTATTCTAAAGATAAATTGTATTTTTTCTCGATCAAGAAGAAATCATAGCAGTGACTTGCATATATAAGAGAAAAAATAGAAAAATAATAAAAACACATTATACTTATGCATTAATATAATATATATTATCTTTATAATATCTACCCACATCTTTCATCCAGAGATATATAATGTAAGTAGACGTCAAACAGGACGCTAAGAATTCATACAAAAGAACAAGATTTGATGCTAGCATTTCGAATATATTTATGAAACATTGTACAAATGTGAAGATAATAATTATTAAAGTACAATACACAAACATTGCCCAGTTTCAGCTTTCGATCACCAATCATCAACATGCAAGAAAATATATTTGCACTTGTGGCATTTTCGATTTGTAATCCGTTTTTATACGCGTTTATAAGTTTAAAACTGGACATTTTTGGGACCTCTAGACAGAGGTCAGGGTTTTGTTCCCGACCCCTTGCCGGTGGTCAAGTCCCTCATTTTTAAACTCCTCGAAACGCCACTGCATAAGAGGCATGTTTAATGTTTAAGGTCTGCCCTAACAGTATGATGTCGTACACAGAAAAGCCAGGCTTATATTGAAATGTTCGAATATAATATAAAATATCACAATTATTATGAAGAGTGGTGTACGTAGCTTTGTAGCCTCCGCCTCCTTCTTCACAACACATGAGCTTATTCATCCACATTACCACATCTATCAACCACTCATCTCGAACATCCAAGAAAACACTAACATAAAGACGTTAAATTTAACAGCAACCTAATTTCAATTTTTTACCTAACCGCGCATGTTTTTCACATCAATGATCGAGATTCCATCTTTAATACGGTCGTAATAAAACATTTATGTCTGCGTAGCAAGCAATGAAACTTTTAAACAATTTAATTATCTGGCAATCAAGAAGCCAGCAAATTAAAGACGGGCAAGAAGAAATGATATGCGTTCTTATTGACAGGTGGATGGATGAAAGTAAAAAACAGAAGCACAATTAGTAATTCGTGCACGTGGTACGGAGGGTCCTTCAACGCGCACAATTTGCTAGGTAAATACAACGGAATCTGAGGAGGAGTACTTGTGATTTCTCGGGTCAAGCACCTGTAGCGCAGATCAGGTAGGGAAATACAATGAGCAACGCCTATAGATCATAAATAACACTCCCCGAGCTGGTGGCTCACGTCACGAGAACCGGTCCCCAAGTTCACCAAACTTTGCCTCTTGGCCAGCGAGTGTGCTTCTCCTGTAGCTAGCTTGCCTATCTGCGAACTCTTGCCACATTTATGCACCACGACTAGAAGATTTTGTATTTTATGACCGTAGTTGTTTTGTTTTGTTTTTTTAATAGTTGACTACCTAACTTTGATTTTCATTTATTAAATTTTTATTGTGTATTTTTAATTTTAATACTTGTTGGTGTATAATTTGTATGACGAATGTGTTGTGTATTGTATTAAATTGTAATTGTGGCTGTGGGTGGATGAACCTGTTGTCAGAGGTACATAAATATGACATTTAAAATAGCAAGTTGAAGATGCTAAGTTTTATTAAAACTAGTGTATGGTTGCCCGAATATTAGGGATTACTAAAACCATTGTTTTTCACTGGTTGTTGTTGAATATGAATTCTTCACTGGAGCAAGAGAACTCCAGGATAGTTTTTAATAAAGGAAACAAGAATGAATAACTTCACTGCAAAGCGCTAACTTTTGAGGGTTCAAGACGCTACAAATGCTAAATTTAAAAATAACTTTAAAAATGCTCCTTACGCCCATCCCTAACCATGCCACTCTACAATCATTTGCATTTGACTCATGAATGCGTTTAGCCATAGAATAAGCATAATCTGCATTTTACCCTAACATTTTTGTCTAATGTGTGTAATATACGAGACGAGCCCTAATAATTCATACAAGAGAAATCTGGTTTATGGTATATTCTTTTCAAACAGTCGAGAACATTTAATTAGGTGAAACAGATTTGTAAACAAACAGATTTCCAGTACCATCGAAGAAAAATTAAGGAATGTGATTTCACTTTGGCTAATAACTAGAAAATGTTGATAGTAAATTTTGTTTCTAGCCCAGAATCCATACTCGATAGTTTAGCTCTCAAATCAAGACAACACTATCTAAGTGCTATTTTGTCACCAACAACGTAAAGAGCCAATATAACAAAATAACACATTTAACTAGAGATACGCGAAAATACCGTTGTATGTAAAGATGTTACAAAACGCTATCTTTAAGCCATACTTAATTTCAAACAACGTAGCATTTGAAATTTGTTTATATACATTGTAATTCAGTCGATATTAACTCTTAACTTCATTACATACAAATAAGAAAACCGCGTACACTGGTTTTAGAAGGTGGGCAACAAATAGTTGCTACAAAATGCTATAAAATGACACTTGAAAATGTTATATATTATACACACGTATTTAGAATAAGATTATATACAATATCATAATTTGGGAAAGAGAGCACACAACATACGTATGTTATGCACCGCTCATAAAACTCGAAAATGAGTTTCTTAAGATGTCTATTTCAAACAATAAAAGGGAAATATCGTCTCTTCCCAGCACCCTAACCACACAAAATGACCACTGCAGTTCATTGCATGATTCAGAGTGACTAACTTTCGTTCCACTTTTTAATAGTTTTCTTCCATGTTCGGAAAACGACAGTATACATCCTCTAGTTGGATGAGCGAAGCGAAGACTTCAATTTCACTGACCCCCAAAAAATTTAGATCGGGTGTTTTTTTTTTTTTTTTTTTTTTGTTTGTTTGTTTTTCTGTCTGTTTGTTAACTCTCTACCAGGCAAACGGTATATGCGATCTTGATGAAAATTTGACACGACCTTCGAAATCTCTGAACTTAGAGGTGTATTGTTTTTGGGTACAATCGAAGAAATATTTCTCATGAATAGCGTACTTTTACGATTTTTTTCGATTTTTAGTGCGATATTTTCGTGCCATTTGGGCCAATTCTGACCAAACGGGTGGGGCTTCAACGTTCATATTATACATGGACATTAAGGTTATGGTGATGAAGTACCTTTTGAAAGAAAAAGTGACAAAGTTAGCCAGAATCCATAGAAATAAAGCTTTTAATATAAGTTTTTAACGGTAAATAAAACAAATTGACAAGAAACAATAGAAACTTGACAACAACCACCTACAATGCGTGGGCAGCAAAACAAAGCAACAAAGCACTTGCAAAAGTAAAGATATCCCACGCAGACTAAAAATTTTAAAAAAGCTCATCCATCAACGCGGCGGGACTTTAGCGTTTTCCTAGTCGATAAAACCGAAGGGTACTGAAGAATATTTAGTAAGCACAACCGAGAGGATGTTCTGATTCAAGTTTCGTATTGAAATAAATTACCCTCGCTAGAAACGAGTCTACATCGGGCTCGTACCAAGACCACAGGAGTACAACCGCCCTTACTTGGCAGAGCAGCCAGAGCAGCCAGAGCAGAGACAATGGACGATGCAGTTCATAGATCATGGCGTTGCAAATACCTTGGCCGGTGAAGATGTTCGGTGTCGGGAACAAAGAGAAAACGATTCACAACGAGGCCTAATGGCCACGCATTAATCATGCGTAATTCTCACTCTTTACGCACTATTGTGTTGTGGTTTAACGATGGTGACGACTTCAACGTTAATATAGATGCTGAGATTATTCGAACAATTAGAAGGTTTATTACTGAAAGTGTTGAAAATACCCGAAATATTTCGAAAATTTGATTTATTTAATTGGATGAGCGTAGCGAAGATTCCATTTCACTACACTAGAGAAAAAAATCCGGAATGTTTTTTTTCCTGTATTTTTGTGTGTTTGACAGCACGATTCCGGCTAAACCGATACTCCAATTGCGATGAATTTTTCTGGAGGCCTTCGAATCTCTGAACTTAGAACTGCCACGTTTTTTGAGCGCAATCGTAAAATTATTTTTTATGAAAATCGCAATTTTACTATTTTTTCGATTTTAAAACAAATTTCTTCGACTTATAACACCTACATGGGTCATTATATTATAAGTGGAATATTCATGTCCCTTTAAGTTTTTCCATATCAAATTTTAAAATTAAAATCTGCCAATTTTTTCTAAAGTTTATGACATAATTTCACACGTTTGTAAATAAATTTCAATAATTTTCACTTCAATTTACCCTTTCAACTAGGGTGTAATACTTTGTAATTCCTATCAAATGTCATTCCCATGGCCTGTCCCCCATTACATTTCTTTATACATATGTGTGTCTAAGACTGTACCCTGTATCACTAACAAACTGCATTTTGGCTCTATCTGTTAAGCAATATGATAACTATTATCGGAATTGTTGTTGTTGTAGCATAGGTACCACCCCTTCCAAAAGTCGTGTCCCTTAGTTTTTTGTCATTACCATGGCAACTACTGTTTGTGTTTTTTTCACCCCTTTGTTGCAGAACTTTCTTTTGGTAATGATAAATAAAATGTAAAAGATAAAAAGTTAATTAAAGCTATGCCTAAGGGTAGCTTTCATGTTCCATTATTACACTACAAAATGTAATAAAATGGCAATTTGTAGGTTAGTCTCTTTATCTTTGTCATTCCCATGGCACAAGTAATTAGGCTTAATAATGAAAAAAAAACAAAACAACAATTTCAGTAGTTTCAGGGTAGTTTTTTTAGTCTAATTTGCTAGGGAGTGCAGTATTTTTTCATTTGTACCCTATGAATAGGGGTGAATAACCTTAATTTTGTCATTCCCATGGACAAACAATTATGTCATTCCCATGGATATGGAAAAAACATGGTAATGCTAATCTTACAGGGAAATGATAAAATAATTATGCAAAACAAAATTTAAAAAAACGATCTCTGCTCGATTCATAAATGTGTTCAGTATCCGTTCCTTATACACCCAATTTTTTTTTTTTTAATTTTGACAACATTTAATTTAAAAAATAACATAATGATAATATTCCATTTATAATATAATGACCCACATGCTTTATCCGATTTTAATTATTTTTTCACAGAACCTTAATTTTATGAATTAAGATATTCGCGTGAAATTTGAGCGCAATCGAAAAATTATTTGTCATGAATATCGAAATTTAACGGTCTTTTTCTTTTTTAAAACAGTTCTTTGACTTATAACACCTACATGTTTTATCCTATTGTAATGATTTTTTCACGGAACCTTAATTTTATGAATTAATATATTCGTATTAAATTTGAGCGCAAACGAATAATTATTTCTTATGAAAATTGCAATTTTACGATCTTTTTCATTTTTTAAATTACTATTAATTAAAATTTGCAAAATTTAAGTTAATTTTTAATTTAATTTAATTTAATTTTTTTTTAATTCGACTTAGTAATGATTTTTTCACAGAACAACAGAAAATCCGCATAACACATGGCAGCTCAATGCACCAATTACGCTCATCCAACAACGCGCCTGAAAAAGCGTTTGCGAAGCTTCCTAGTATCATAAAAGAACATGTAAAAGTTCAAAATTTGTAATTCAATGACTTCAAATTGTCGTAAAAGTTTTTTTGGTTTATTTGGATGAAGGACGCGTCAACCGTTACGCCATAATGCACCACTCTAGCCAATAAGGAATATGGGGAGGAGTGGCCCATGCTGGTCAGAACCAGCCACGGGTACGGACGTCATCGTCTTTGTCATCGTTCGTTGTGTCATTGTCATCGTCGTCGGGGAGGTCGTCAAGGGAAGGGAGAGGTATTCCCGACGACGATTGCCAGAGCTCGCCTCTAGTTTCGAGGAGTAATATACTCCCTTCTTACTAGCTGATGTTTGCGAGGTGGACTTTTTCTCTTGAATCGCCTTTTACGATTAGCAGAGCCATGCTCTGGGCCAAATTCTACCCCGGGCTCAGACGGGGTTGTTGTAAGAGTGTTTTAATGTTTACGTTTATTGATGACACAATAGTTGATCTTCAAAATATATTATTTTATTTCCCTATAGGATTTCCAAATAAAGTTTTATAAAATGTGAAATTTTTACTCTTGACGATAAAATTAAAAATCACTAGAAAGTTTAATATATGCCATGAGCTGCAGACATGTTTTTCACAACCAAATTATTATCATTATTATCATTCTTTATTTAGCAAATAAAGCTATTTAAATACAACACATAACATTATGCAAAAATATTAATTTTCAATACCAAATTTACAAATTAACAATTTGATAAATTGACATATTTAACAAATTTCAGCAAATTCACCAAAGTAACAAATTAACAAAATACCAAATTTGCAAAAAATTAACAAAATGATAAATTTACAATTGTGTCAACGACGTTGAAAGTAATTTGAAGATCAATCATTACAGATCCATCATGTGCGTAGTGTAGTGTGCGTATGTGTGCATATGTGTTCGTATGTGTGAGTGAGTAGTGTGCGTATGTGTGCGTATATGCGAGACCATAATTACAGGATAAGTACACTAATCATATTTCCTGGACACTCCTCAAATTATGATACAGCGGCTCGTTAATTTTGGCGCCTTTAATTCTAAACAACACACGAGTTCTAAGAAACTACGCCCTCTGTTTCTGACTACTGAATTAAACCGGCTTCGAACACACGAATACCATCTTGTTAGCGCAATGATTAAAGCTTGCCCTAATCCATACACCCAACATTTAATTCATGTAATTGTGCGTAATGTAATTCTTTAAGTGTCTAGGTACAGTTGATAATGTACATACACATAAAACAAACTAGGCGTAACAGTTTTTCCCTGAATCTATAGTCAATTTGCTAATTAATTAACTAACGTATAGGTACGCGTAAATTAATGCAAATTACTGCCAGTCTCTATTAGGCCTAACAAACAGAATATTATTGTGCTGCCATTATGCTCTTGCTCGTAAGCATGGTGTTTTACACATAACACACCTTCATAAGGTCTATGCGCCTAAAGTGTTGGCTTGATCGGCTTTAAATTTAATGTCTCCCACTATGAAAATCAGTTCTGTGACTGAGTGAGTAGACTCTAAAAACGAATTTATTTATGTGTTTGACAAAATATGATAAAATAACACGCTCAGTTTACAAAAAATTTATAGTAAACTAAATATATCAGTAGATTTCAGCAAAAGTATACGCCCTATCCTATATATTTCTGCTACATGGGCATGCAATGTGCATTATATGGATATGGGATTAGGTGTAGCCTGGCAAATGTTGAGGTACATTAGGAAACATCCACAAAATATCGGTACCATTCTGATTACGAAAACGAATGTTTGTACGGTTGTACCAATGATTATGACGCAAACTATATAACTTTTAGCTTCAAACCACATAACAAGTGGTAGAAAATTCCACAAACCATAGATTTGTTATGTATGTCGTAAATAGTATATGCTGCCAAGTGCAATTTGTAAAATGTAGATACTTGTGGTAAAGATTGCTACAAAACAAACTCATATTAAACTGAATTTTATAATGCGATGGGGCTATTGTTAAATTTGAAAATTGAATCACCTACAGCGTTGTTGTGGTTTCATACAATATAAACGCCACGTATGTTCGCAGCCTTGAAACTTGCAAGGCAGCAAGAAGTGTGTATCGAATGCAAAATACACACCGTTGTGGCACGAATTAATAGAGGATTTATAACCTCCCAGCTCACATCCATCAGGCGATAACGATGGTTTAATAACACATCACATGTGAGGGGTGTTGTATCACAGGTAGGCTTGGAAACACCATCCCGTTCGAGGCTACACGGTATAAATACCTCGATTTCATAGATTCAATTTTCAAAGTCAGAATATGCTTGTTATGCTCTTCAAATTTTCGAATTTATATGTTTAGCTGCTGGTTTAAAAACGTAACAGTATGATTTGACATAAGAAATGACACCTCAAATAAGGCGTGCCAGCAATGAAGAGGTAAAATATTTAAAACACATGAGAAGAAGATCGTATTGAAATTACACGCCTTGCAAAATAAGAATGTAATCGAAACATCTTGAATAAAGTTTGGTAAGTATGAGAGCAATCATGACGATAACAGAAATTATTATGAATTGAAATAAGGAACGAACGAATGAAAAAAATCAATAAGTTAACGATAACGGCGATAAATTATTAAAGAAAAATCGTCTTAAATTAACTGGTAACACTATTTAAATGTCACTAGTATATAAATAATAAATCGGGTTGCAAATAAAGTAAACACCAAAAAATAAAATACATACCGTATACATAAATATTCAAGATTACTTTATCAAGATTTAATCCTCGCTCAAAAAACTAAGATACAATCGGTATTTAGTCCTAAGTCACGCAAAGACAATTTTAAAATAAGAAATAAAGAATAGATTTTCAGATTAAAATTCCAGTCGGGGAAACCATATAAAATTGCCGTATAGAAAGAAGTAGCACGCAGTGTCCATATAATAACCTCTCTATCCAGAAAACAACATTAAAAACATGAAACACCATACATGATTCATCGACCATTGAAATCCAATCACCTTAACTGGTTGTATTTATTATCATTGGTTTAACCAGCGTATGTCAATAACACAATTTACCTCACTACTACGCTACGCAGAGATAGTGATTTACAAGTAGGCCTACCGTTTCGTGTATTCAGATGCAAATCAATAATTTATAGCTATTTCTTCATTCCACACTGTATATTTATGGCCAATGCCAGTTTCAACGGCTAAATTAACGCTACAGCTTGTAAATTATAGGTAGTGGAATACCGCGGAGATATAATAAAATGTAGGTGATTGTGCTGATTGGAAACATGGCAGGATTACCCTTACATAATTCCACCAATCGATTGGTTTTTAAGTGGGTTATGCCAACTACAAAGACATAAACTAGTTTGGTGGTTCATCCGTGGTGAAATGAAACTGATAGGAACAAAGTTTTACACTTCTAATGGAATATATTATAACTGGACCCTGTTGTATTTGCTATGAATGACGGAGGAAGCAGAGGCGGATAAACAACATCCATCGACAGACAATGGAAAGGGCTAAAATGTTACATCGGTAGGGATTTTATGATGTAACGTATAGGAGCTAATTATTATCGAAATCTGTAAACAAACATACATAATATGGACAAGAAAACCCAAAATGGGAGCAAAGGCCAACAGCGAAGAACATGCACAAAAAATTAATCTTATTGTGCATTGGAATCTCCCTTGGTGGAGGTGCCGAATAAATAAATTAACTCTATTTAAAAAGGATAGCCCAGCCCTTTAATAAATACATGCATAAATTGGAAGGGATGACAACAATAAATTACTCAATTTAACAACAATCCATGAAACTCTAGCATTTCCAAAGATAAGAATGTATTTTTTCCAGCAAACCAGTCAAGTCCATCACATAATTCCTCTCCACATAAATTATTCGCAACTTATAACGTTAATTACATGTTGGCATGTCTTGATAACGCAGCAAGCGAGAGCACTGGACATTTACAGCCCAACGAAGCGAAACTCAATATGCACAGAACCAAACAGGTTATAGCATTGCACCTTGCGGAGCGTCTGCAAGATACTATACCACAACTATTGTCTAACTCATGCAAGTAGTCGGGCATTTATATCCACCGCCTCATTAACTATTTGTGCCAAATGAAACTAAAAATGTGTGTTGTTTTTTTGTTTGTAAATATTGGAATATTTTTGTAGTGTCATGAGCAGCTGATAATATTAGCATAATGTGCTTGGTATTGTAAAGGAAACCAACAAGATCAAGACTTGAGAGAAAGTGAACAGTTTGCGCCTCCAGGCAATGCTCGGTGGTATTTAAAGGTGTTGATATGACAAAGGGTTGAGTTTTTAGGGACTTTTGAAACATGCACACTCGCCAGAAAGACAAAGAGCAAAATTTAATAACATGTTGTAGGATACCCAATTAATTACTCGTGCAATAGAACATAAATTCAATGAACTAAAGTGTTTTTAAAAGAAATATCGACGAAGAGTGCAAGACACGACTGTGGAAACTTGATCGGGTTGAAAATTATGGATTTATAAAGAAACAAAAAATTATAAAATAACTGTTTTCTTGATCAAATTTTAAAATATATGCCTCATAATAAAAATAAAAATTTTATCGAGTATTGTATTCTACTTATAGCCCAATCTTTTAAAAAATTGATGATCTAACTTTTGTATATAATCATGTGTATAAAAAGAAATTTATGTATCAACGTTTATTTCGACGTACCCGAAAGAAATAATTATGACACATATAAAAATGTATAAAAGGGTTTGAAGTCACACTTTTGTGAATCTTAAGAAAAGTAATACAAATCAGGTTTACATGGCACTGTCTAACCTACTACGGCATTTCTACAAAAATATGCATAATATTTTTTATTATTTATGTTAATATTCTTGGTCAATCATTATTATCATTATTATAACTACAATATTATTAGATCTTAAACAGATCTTAATACATTATATATAGTGTACGGTTCTAGCACAGTGCCCAGACAAGACAACATGTATTCAACGACTAAGTAGTCAGACACTTAGCCTTCATCTGCTCATTATTTGCCGAAGACAGACATACAGACATGAAGACAGACAGACAGACACAGACAGGAAACCCTCGCTACACATGGTTAGGTCTGCCAGTAACATCAGCTAATGCATTTCACTGTAGTTGTGCTGTGACTGATTTAAAAAGCCAGCACATGGGAGTGTAAAGTGGACAATGCCGTGTTAATTGTGCTGCCTAGAGTGGAAAAAGTATGATGAAAGATGGTGAGGCTTGATTGTTGTGTTGTTAACCAACCACGAAAACCTTGTAAGAAGTCTGTTCTAAAACACCTCAATTATGTGTTTGTTACACCAGGTGGACCGGTTAAATGTACTAGATATAATATCATCAATATGGAAATGGCGTGGAATGTTTAAAAAATGTGACAAAAATGGCCGCCGAAACTTGCGTAAGGATGTAGCACACAACACAACACTATTTCGTCGCAAATAATGCACGTTGTAACATTGTGTAACATTTTCTTTTACTTGTACAAATTTGATTAATAAATTCTATCAAACATAAACAAAATGAAGATAAGAAAGAAAGTTTTTAGTCAATTCTTCATTAATAACTTTACAAACTCAACTGCATTATTGTTGAATATTTTTAATCTTAATTATTATTATTATACTCGTTTGTTATTCTGTGTCGCAAGGCAACAACTTTGGCTGCAGAGATCGAACAAAGGTTTATTGTTTAGTGGTGAGTGCACAGTGCAAACAATGCTAACGCTATCAGAAGTCAAAGTTTCACGTCGAATTCTTCCACATGCATGGTACGCGTCAGAAAATTGAAGCTATTTAATAATATAATATTTATATAAGGATATTTCCCTATCTAGTGGCAAGCCCTGACTACAAAGTACAAACTATGCAAGGAATACATCGTGGATAACAAAACATTCTCCAGACACGTTGTAAATTGTAATATCAATTACAAAAAACAATACACAAAACTATTCTCCCAGCAGATTATTGGACAACGTTTACGTTACTGCAGAAACAAACACTATTGGCAGAACATATTATTATGAACCTAAGTAATAATATTTTCGGGGATAATGACTATTATATATGGGTCATTTACTAAGTGACAACAGTCGAGCGAAACGAGAACTTTAGTGGCAATAGTCACGCATCTGACTGCAGCTATACAAGCTTATAAGCTGTGTATTGGCAACAATTACGCATTTAACGTTTTTAATGCCGTCTAAATGTAAGTAATTACTATTTAATTTGGTATGATGAAAATTTGAGGTGGGAGTTCTCACTTGCTCTTCTCACTAAAGTTGTCGTTTCGGTCGACTGTTGTCACTTAGTAAATAGACCCCCAGGTCCCCGCTCCCAACCCTATTGACAATACATTTGAGCCTAACCATTACCAGTACTCGTATTGTACATATTGATTGTTTATTGGTACTCTCTATTGTACTATTTTCTAAAAATATAAATATTCTAGGTAGTACAATAGCGAGAAAAAAGTGTCGTATAAAAATGTGTGCAATTGATTAAAGAGACAGATGGAAGTAATTTTGATATTTTGTTGGATCGTGAGGAATGTCTTTGTGAAGACGACGAAAACCCATTTGTCAAAGAGCGTGACGCTGTAGGAATCCGTGAGGTGGACCGATGTGCTGGCTGGACCGAGAGCTTTGGAGTCGGAGTTACTTACATGATGAGATGCACGACTTTGTACAAGACAGTTTCAACAAAAATTAATATTCATTTAGGTAGGGTACATAAAAAATTGCAAGGTAGGAAAGTTACAATTTTAAGCAACTATATAAAGAAATTCCTGAGTAATATATTAGTTTTTTTTAGACGGAAAGATCACATTCTAACATAATTTCTTTGAGAGTTTCGCCGCAGTATTTTATCTTGCGATCTCAGGGTGAAATATTTTACTAATCTGTCATTTAGCATTTCCTTCTGTTATTACATTCTTCGGTAAGCGTGAGCATATCTTGACGTTTCCAAAATGTAATCAGTTACCACATCAACCAGCGGTAAAACTTGACTTGAAGGACAGGAAATATATAAAACTCATTCGTGTGAGCGACTCAATTCTTGGATTGCATTCTTTTATGGTAAAAGCAAATATGGGCCAAATTAAATGATACTCATTATTACATAGTAAAAACAAACACTTAAAATAGCGATTACCATATACAGTAATGTATGTATGTATGTATGTATGTATGTATGTATGTATGTATGTATGTATGTATGTATGTATGTATATGTATGTATGTATGTATGTATGTATGTATGTATGTATGTATGTATGTATGTATGTATGTATGTATGTATGTATGTATGTATGTATGAAGTATGTATGCATGTGTGTTTAGTGTTTGTGTAAGAAAGGAGCATCCTGTTCTTGATATTCTGTTGTGTGAATGCCTATGAGAGCTTGGTTGTGTATATGCTATGGTGTGCGGACTATGATATTTACACCTGAATTTATCACCACGCCATATATGCGAGCGTCACCATACACCAGCCGTTTAATTTGTAACGGCTACACAGCAGTACGTTACACATATCTTTGCACTGGGATGGCTTTAGTTTATTCGTATAATAAACAATTAACCATTGTTGCCAACTTGTACACGGTCATAAAAGGAAGTGTCCACCATATAAGGATATCTACGATGTGAAATGACTTATTTCAAGCATGTTACTCGAAGCGAATTCTTACAACAATCTCACCTAACAAAGAACGACATGTAGTCTTGCTTTATGTAAAACGTAATTTGTATTGAAATTTGATTTAATAGAACATTATATTGTTAAGAAACACATTGAAACTTGATGAATATTTATTATATTCGCCTTGATTCGTGTTGGCTCAACTACATTCTTACAAGGGCATTTCAAAACCTCTACTACAGTTGATCGTCTGATAAAACTAAGCAGAGTAATTAAAACTATAGAATGGGAAGAAGTTTATACCTCATTATTACTTAGTATAATTACCCGTCTCAAACTATATTACGCTAAGTACATGTACTCGACTTTTTTCTGGAATAAAATTAAACAATAGTATAATAAGTTAGTCACAATAATGATGCGCTTAGCAACTCGACGTTTTAAGGTTGGGGAAATGATATAATTGATACAAGTTAAATATTGTATTATAATCATGCAAGGAATGAGTACGGAGTGAACACGTCTGGGACTAGGGAAACTATGAATGAGCAATACACAGAAGTGGTTTTGTTTTGCAATGGGCGTGCGTACGTACCACGTTGTGAATCAAGAATTACTTGTAATAATAACAAAAATACGTTTTTTGTATAGTAATATTATTATATTGGTTTGGTTTAGTGCTTATGCGTAGACCGAAGAGGGCTGAGTGGTACTAAAGGAAATATATCCAGATTCTTAAAATAAATAAGAAATATATTTTGTCCATATGAACTAATACGTACGTGTTACTAAGATAAGGGAGATACGGAATATATGTTTTCAGGGGGTTTGGAAAGAATCTTTGTGTGTTACCACTGTCTAGGTAATTTTGCTAGGTTTTATATAGATAGACTACCGTTATAATGTGTCAAATAAAGACCCTCGGTAATGTTGATTTTTGCATGAATAAATAATTTGTGTCAAAGTGGTGTCAATATCGTTCTTCCAAATTTTAAAACAAATTTGACGATAAGAAGAACTAAATGCCCCAAAACAGTGGATAATAATCATTATTAATTGTGATCATAATCAAGTGATTGTGAGTGAGTGAAATGACGAAACAAAAATATGAAACAAAATAATCACGAGTTTCAGTATGTATTAGTTTTCTGTGTGTATGTAGGCGGGAGTATGCCATAAAATAACCTAAAATCTAAATTATTTCTATTAGTTTTCCGTTTTTTCGTACATTATAGAAAATATAGGTGACATTAAATTCACGAGTTAAGTAATGGTGCATACGACCGTATAGAATTATATTAATGAAGGAGGAAATTAATGTAAACCTAAATTGACCCCACCCTGCCCAGTGGATTAGACGTCCACCCGACAGGCGAGAGACCCGGGTTCACTCCCGGGTCAGGATTACTTTTATAATTTCTAGGTGGTATTCCACAAAACAAATTACACGTATTTATTTTAATGACATGCATATTATGATAAAGTGAAGTTTGCAAACAGAGAATGAACGAAACGAAATATGTATCGTAGCGTGAGAGGCCCGGCCGCCTGGGAGCAACGAATTAGCTGCACTTTCCGCCGAACCCGTATTCCACTTTCACGCCCTTTGAGCGCTTTTTGTCTCGTTCCCTCGTACGCGTCTCTATTTCCGTAATTAAAATCTCCCCGCCCCTATGATTAAACCTATATGGGCATATAATTATTAAATGAGAATAATAAAACGGAAAGTTATAAAACAGACATTAAAATATAGGATACACGAAGAACGAAATGGAAAAATTTCCATACGAAACGACAAAATTACTGACAACTGTCTGAATTTCACGTCTAGCCCCTCGAATAACATTCCCTTCGTGTCAATTATCATACGTGAATGATCAAAAGTAAAGAGTAAATTGAACAGTAGCGTTGCCGTGTCTGCAACGCGGAGTCGACATATTATTCTTATCTGGAATTATTAACATTTGACTTCCTCCCAATGTCGAAGTTGTATTTAAATATTTGATCCCTGGAGGGCACAAGTTCTGGCGAAGCCAACACCTTCATGTGTATAGTGTTTTTATTTTTGACATCTCTCATATTAAATTATTTATGACAGAATAATGGATACGCTTACACCTGCCTAATTGAAGACAGTGCCATCAACAAGCACACCACCCATCTACACGAAAACACGACGGTTTACCCCAATTAGGTCATCGGGGTGAGTGAGCCCAGTTGGAAATTAATTTCAATGGTCTTTAGGAGGTAGACAAAAAACTTCGTTTACAACTTTGTGGCGGGTTGAACACATCAAGATGTTTGGACTGTGGGTTGTTGGCAGGCGGTCGTCCTACAAGTCGAAGCTAGTTTCCTCTACATGTCTCATTTTAGTTGGCTGTTTCATCGTGTAAGCAATCAAAGTTAAAGTTGTCCAGTTAGTGATAAAAACGAAATAAGTAAACGAGTCTTCCTTCACATAACTGTTTTTCTGTTAGGAACACGTATGAGTCACCACAAAAAATATTATTGATATTGTCGAAAAAATCTGCCCCGACTTGGGAACGAGCCCAGAACCTCCGTCTTTAAGTACCGATACTCTACCAACTGAGCAACTTAGCTATCGGGGCCTAAAGCAAAACTTTACTACATTGTCTATTTGACGTAGGTGCCCGGTTGCTCAAATTTGTCTCTTTTTTTTGGTGTAGCTCAGCCCCCCCCCCCCCCCCCACACACACACACGACCGCAAGTCAACAAAACGATTCTGTATTATCCTTGTCGAAGGGAAATATCAACAAATGTCGGAGACCATAATCGGTATTTATCGTGAGTCGTGACACTCGCATAGACGGACGGACAGAAAAAGTGTGGCTCGTTGGTCTTGTGGTTAGCGTATCTGCTTCCAATGCAGAAGGTCCAGGGTTCGATTCCCGCTAAAGTCAGAAGTTTTTTAACTTCTGATTTGGACTTAAGTCCACCAGTTCTTGTCTAAGGAGTTTGTAAACGGTGACTTTTGAGCCGTTCTAGCAACGAAGCACATAATAAATTCAGAGTTGTGCTGAATCGGCCGTGTTGATTCTGGCGTTGATTCGCGGGTGTTCGCACTGTCCATACCACTCATTGCTATATTTCCTATTAAAAATAACGATCTTTGGTTGGTTATCGCTCACTCGCCGATTGCGTCGGGGCCTACATGGTTGGCTTGGTCGCTTTGATTTAAGTCCCCCACTGAAAATCAGTTATATAACTGAGTGGGAAGACTCTATAAATACAATTTATTTATTTTATTTTAAGGTAGGAGGAAGAAGGAAATTTGTTATATTTTTTATATATTTTGCAGGGCTATCGGTCGTACTTTTCACATTTCGATTAAATAAAAAAAAAACTCTAGGAAAACTTTCAGCCAGGATTGCCGCAGGCCATAGACCAATCTCATCATTTACTAGTTTTCATTTTCTTTATTATTAGAGTTAATTGAATTTTGATTGATTCCATCCATTCCACATTTTTAATACACCTTATAAATTTTGTTATTGTACATTGTTATTGAAATATATGGTTAAAAAAATTTACTGAGCTACAGTTCATTTTTTTATTTGCATTTATGTACTTTTTATTTATTTCTCTCCTTTGTAAAGTGCCGAGAGCTTTACCAATGTACATGGGTCTCCTCCAGCCACTCATACCATGCATTGAAATTCATTTCCTGCCTCCTCAACACTCGTTCATCTTTGATTACACTACACGCTACCACTTTTAAATTTTATTTCTAATTTTAATTTGAAAACCTGAAAAAAATATTAGTTGTAAATTGGAAATGAGGATGTACTAATAAAATGTGTATATATAAAACACAACCTAGAAAAACAGATGTACTAATAAAATGTGTATAAAAACACAACCTAGAAAAACAGAAAACAGAAATGTAAATTCTCCATTGTCTTCGTGTGTGCAACACTACACAACAAAACACCAACAAACGTATTTTTAATTTGAAACTCCATCAGTCGGATCAGTTCCAACTGACTGAAAGCCATCTTGTTCACAACTATTAACTAATTAAACCTCTTACGATATGCATTTGAGAAGTTAACAGACCTGAGAGAAATACCCGATACGCATCACACGTACGGGACGACCATATGAGGCTTGTCGCAAGACCATTTAAAGGAAGTTCGACCTAAAAACCGGAAACGACAATTAAACGGAAAGGAAAGACGCGTGTAAAAAGTGGCTTGTTTCAGAGTAGGCCTATGTATGGCTATATTTAGAAGGCGGGTTTTGCTATGGCGGTCGTATAGCAGGAGTCAACGCCAGCCAGCCCTGTATGTGGACTACCCGCAGAGAGCAGTCCAACGCTAGGCATAATATATAGGCTTATTAATAGTAATAATTAAATAGTTAACAGATGGGAAAAGACTGAGGGAAGAGAATAACAATGGAAGACCATTTAAAAGCATGCAAAAATGTTTAATCGTAATATCATGGATTTGTAATAGTGCCCATGATCATGTCATGATATAACGAAAATGTAAATACCTAAACATTGTTTTATAATAACCAGAACAACATTAATAAACGTTACAAATTTAATTATTTTTAATACATTCGTTTCGTGCCCTAGATATGGGTGTGAAGAACGTCACTCAACCTGACATTTTGGAAATAATTATAGATTATTATTATTGATTATATTTTGTAATGATATTGTGCATTGAAAGAAACTACAACAACGTTGGATTATTTACGATTACATGCAAATTGACACACTGGAGGTCGTGATAAATATAAACCTCAATCAAAACTTAGTATAGATTTACAAGAGGACTCATGTCCCACACTCAACAAAACAATTGTTCGTAAAATATAACTTTTAAAGGGACGTTTCATCGCGTCGGCGTCGTTATGGCCAATAATCTTGACTGCAACGAATTCCTCAAAATTTGAGATCTTACTCGAATTCCTACTTTTGAATCATCCAATATTCAATAATTTATCAGATAAGAAAAAAAAAATTGAATGCGAAAACAATAGACGAATATTTTTTTAATGGTTAGCTAACCCGGCACCTCCACCATTTTGAATCCGAAAAAATTGCAGAACCTATTTAATGGTTACCTAACCCGGCACCTCCACCATATTAAAAGCGAAAAAAATTGCAGAACCTATTTAATGGTTACCTAACCCGGCACCTTCACCACTTTCAATGGGAAAATAAGAGACGAACATTTTTAATGCTTAGCTAGCCCAGTGCCCAGTGCCCCGCAAATAATGTTGTTTATTATATTTTTCTTAGACTATCTTCTTCTCTCTTTTGGGTTCTTCCATCAAGCGTGCTTGTTCGGTAACGGTATAGTCCCTACCTCAATGCCTCTTGTCTGGAAGAATAAGCTAGGCTTGGCTCCCCACCTACATCTCCTCTTACACAAACCTCCTTATCAAAACATTGCTTCCTTTGTTCCAGCCTGCAAGAGCGAACAAACAAAGCACACAACAAGAACATGGCTTCGAACCAATGACCTCGTGTACTTGAGAGTGAACACCAACATCCTTCCTACAACACGAGTAGTCGCTACAACCCCAGGAGTAAACACGTGGTCAACACGTAATATGCATCAAGCTGCATCCTGCCTGCATGACCGCCGCAGATAGAGGGGAACGCGTGTAACAAGGGAGCTACGCCCACTGCTGTGCAGCATAATCAAACACAATGCAAGAGTGCAAGCTATTTCGCATTTAAGACGGTTCGAAGCTCTTAAGTTTTAGTCAAATCCTTGTTTGGTCGGCTGACTTACAGCTCATAGATCTTTGAAACATGCACAGTTGTAACGAAAGTGGAATTTATTTTTAAAATTAAATTAATTTTTACGAATTTTGATTTTGTAAAATTCTAAAATTGAACATTTCTGTGAAAACTTTTGTGGCTGATTACCAATAAATGATTCATAGTCTATGAACCAGGGCTGTCCATGTATGCTTGCACAGTTAATACGGAATCAAGGGATTTGAATGCTTGGGCCACTAATTTTCACCCTTAAGATGTTAATTAAATTAAAGCTGTTTATTAAAAGATAAGCATTTGTTTGGCTATATCAGAGGAAATGTTATTAATATTGCTTTTTTTGTAACTGATTTTAATGGGTCATAATGGAGACAATGACAATGAGTGGGCAATGAGTGTTTTTATATTACGCTATATAATATATTATATGTCCTTTGATTTCAATTGTCGTAAACACTTGTCCTGAATAGGGCAAAGCAATAAATAGCTCAATTGGCAAGATCATCACTACGCACAGCCGGAGATTCTAGGTTCGAGTCCCCGTCGAATTAAATGTTTATGCCAATTTCTATCAAATGACATCCATGTCCTTCAAGCGGACTTATGTCTAAAAACCCTGTACTCAATTCATTTAATTATTTATCTTAAATCATATTTTTAATAAGCGCTAGAGCTATCCAATTCTTCTTACATGACACCTGTGAAAGGCATCAGCCATTTTGTGCTGACAGTCGGCCATGCAAAAACGCATGTACTTTTAACTTGATTTTCAAGGTCAACGGTGACCATTTTTAAAGTTTTTAATTTTAACTTACTACAAGCCCTGATTTTTATTTCAGACTAATCCCGGAGCCTACTACCTCCATTACAACCAGATGGTCACAGTGTGGTAAATGAGTGAGTGTGTGTACTGCAGGCGCTGTATATAATGTACCGAGGTAATTGCAATTGACAATTGCAATAAGCACTCTGCGCCTGCGTGCATAAAGGAGTACACCTCCCATGAAGTAAGTGCAGGCGAGCACGAAATGCTCCCATCACGAGGGTACAACTCTTGCATGGGAGCGACGCAGAGAAACACCCAAGGGTTTTATGATGTACTGAATGAAAGATGCATACCTTACATAATCTAAAATATGTTTATAAAGGTTTGTCACTTGAGTGGCTTTACACAACACATGGTATGTGCTCTGAGCATAAAGGGCGTGTCGACCAACCCATGCGAATTATATCAAGATAAATATTTGTTTAAATGAATGGTGGTTTTAGTAATTTGAAAAAAGTTCTGATGTAGAGTAATTTAATATATTATATTACTTTCAGTACCGTAAACCATTTAAGCATTTAGAAGCAAAGTTTCGATTTACCGGATTGCCAACGATATGAAAATTATGCAGTATTTAAGAAAATATTGCTAATTTATATGGTATCCGATAAAATTAGACAGGACAGAAATCATACTGGGAAAAACTGGCTTGTCACATCAAACTGTTGTACTTGTGATTATCAGATTTATGAACCGAGATTGAACAAAATAAATTTGTAATAACATATTTTGGTTATCATTGTGATGTTCCACGGATGGAGTGAAAATGTTTAGATTTGGTAGAATAAGAATTAAAAGTGTGAGTACTGGATAAGGTAAATTCAATGTATGATATTAATGGTATTGGCTTACAAATGCAAACAGTAGACGTACACAAATATGTGAACAATAATTTGTTAGCGAGAAACATGTTACAACAATTTAAGGGGAGAATGTGTATGATTAAATGACGTAGGATTATTACGAAATGCCAACCTCTAAAACCAGTAAAACAATTCCAAGAATATTAAATATTACATAATATATTATCGAAGTGTATCCTAATATTAATAAATGATTGCAAATATATTCTTGAAATTTGTTTTACTGGTTTATAATTTATACATGTGTGTTTAAGTGTAAATAAATAATTCGCTCAACGTTTAAATAAAGCCCCAAGAAGAATTTCGTAAAACAAGCGATGCAAGTACTAGATAAGTTTTGGTTGCCTGACTACAGGCGATTAATTAATCTGAAAGAAAAATTTTAAATTATAAAAATTAAATTAATGTTCCGAAAAAAACGTGAGCTATTTTTAGTAAAATATATTTCATTATCACGCGAAACATGCAATAACATACCCATATCGTATGTATGAGTGATCGCGTGGATTGGTGGTAAGACCTTGACTTTGTTAGCCGCATAATGCAACATCCCATCACACGCATCATACATTTTTTATTATTTTTAAACAAACAAATACTTTATTTTTAAAGTTATAAACATTACTGCACAAAAATAAATTAAACAAGAAATACCTGGTAACACGCCCCTTACCTTTCTACTTTAAATTAATGTTATACAGAATAGACTTAAATGTAGAGATACTCCAAAATTAATGTAATTGATAACAGGAAATTAAAAAAAAAAAATGCTGCAAAACGCATCACACGTCACGTCATAAGTACAAACACCGTTTACCTAGCTTTCAAGTTAACCTCACTTATAGGATATTCAAACAAGAAAGTATGGATCATTTGAGCTCTTTTTGTATGAAAATAGCCCAGATTTATTCATGACACGCTTCTGGCGACTAAATACAGGTAAAAGGTGTAAGGATTAGTTGTGAAGGGACAGTTCAATGGCTATTTAAAAGGATTCAACCCTTTCAAACCTAGACTCCGGCATCAGAATCTCGTGCGGAAAGGGACGAAATTATTCTCATTGCAAATATTTTAAATCAGTCGTAGACAGTGAAACAATTTGTGTGAAACTATTTGATTTCTGATTCGAGTTACTTACGTGTGTTCTGATTTGAGTAGGGTAAGAACCAGCTGCCAGACTTAGTAATTACTTTGAGTCTAGTCTGTCTCTGAAACAAGAGCTCGTTTAATCCCATATTCGTGCCGACAATCTACTTAAAGTCTTACAAAGTAGAGAAAAACTATTGTAATGGCTGGAAGTGAGTAGCCCTCACGCTAGAAGTTGTGTTTTTCTAAAAGCAATGTACTATCTTAATCAGTCCCCAAGTATAATTATCACTAGCGTTACAAAATGTGAAACCAATCTTAATTGCAAAAATGCATCACGGTATGCATTTAAATTTGGATAAAAGACAGATAAGTGAATTTAATATGGCCGGATGGCAATATTGTACGCGTGTAGGCCTACATATTACTTAATTAAAGTCTAGACAGCTTGCAGAGTGGTCATACAGATTGTACGCTTGTCGCTCCAAAGCTTGTAGTTAAGATGTAAAGGGAAATCATTTTTAAATTACCAGCAAAGCGTATAGGCACTGAGATTATTTCCTATGAAAATACGTGATAACAGTTCTACCCGTATGTTGGTGTGTGATAAACGCACTAGTGACTAGTTGATACAAACGTGAGATAAAACTGTTATGAAGTCTTCGTGTTAGAGATGCAGAAAACATGTTTAAAAAATGTGTAGCACATCTAAGTTGAGCGTGAATAGCAGAACCTACTATTGATAACGACGAAAAAGTTCTATACAGACAATAAATATAATGCGTTATCACTTGTTAATTAATGAAGAATATTGTTAACAGAATTAAACGAAATTAATATGGTACAAAGAAAAGTTTTGTGTGTGTCGCAAATGTAATGTTCTAACTAATAAATTATTTTGCAGTTAAACATATGCCCCATTTTTTAAATTTTCTCAAATGTAAATTTTTAAGCAAGAACGAATTTGGTTGTTCGAAATATTTATAATTCCTGATTTTACTCATCGAACCATTGGCCTCAGAAAACATACAATATTGATCTACTTTTAGAAATATTGTTTTGAAACGGAGGGTAAAATATATCAGATTTGTTTAGACAAATTTTAATACACGACCGTAATATTTTACAATGTATTTAGTTAGACTTGATTTTAAATTAATTATTCCTGAAAAGTCATTAATAACATAAAATTAAGAATATAAAAATTTAATGAACGTCATTACAGTAATAATTTACGCACTTAATCGGATGTAATCTAGTATAATACCTTGTGTTAGGCATTGCTTCGTTCACGGTCCACAAACAAGTTTTTGAACGGTAACATTATCTATTTGACGGCGTCTCAGCTTAGCCTGAAGATGAACTACCTAGCCACTCCGAAACGTCACTTAAAAAACAAACAATAGACGAGCGCTAGAGTCTAGACTAGATTTAAGAATTAATTTAGTGAAAATAATAATTATTCAACGTGTTCTGTAACAGCTTAAAAACTAACGCAAGATTAATTACACATCAGCAAAGCTAATGTTTGCAGAAGAGGTTTTGCTTAGATTAAAATAAATGCCCAACAAATTGTTAAGCGGCAGAAAGGTGGGTTCTTGTTCCCCCTACTAAGTAGGCCTAGGCGTACAGCTGCCAGATGGAAGAGTCTCAAGGAACTCCGCAGACAACCACAAAGTCAGATGCTTTCTTAATCCTAAATTAGTGTCAAACACGCAATTAGTTTGATTTAGGTTTAGGGACCAACAAGTGTCAAGTATATATTAAAAACTTATACAGGATCAAAACAATTAGTTCTAACCCTAGACAAATTAGTATTCAGATTTAAAATTTATAAAAAATGAACAATAAACAAACTATTTTTTTAAAACAAACATTCCAAACAAAACCATTAACTAACAAATCATGAAATTATTGTTACAAACTCAAATGGAACACTAGATTGTGTGAAAATTTGGAAAGTAATGGTAGTAAAGTACACAATAAGAAAAAGAAAATACCTAAAATTGTGCGTACAGAACAACTCTTCAATAACGTAGAATAAATTAGAGCAATAGTCAAATCAACACACAACACATTTTTATTAGATTCGCCAACAAGGCACTGAAAAAGTTATGTTCTTGTTAAGTTTTTACTTTAAAATGTTTTATAATTTGGTAGGCCTACTGTCACACATCTGGGAAATGTTTTTGGTCTTGTCTGTTATGGTGTTTAAAATTGTTATAGTTTGATAAATACCGACAAAAATATGTTATAACAGTGTAATGTGTGTAACAGTGTAAAGCCGGAAACCTGTTACAATAGTTCAATTCCTCGTAGCGAATATCACAGCTATTTTCATTCCATCCCAGCTATCCCCTCACTAGTTAGCAGGGAGTGTTGGCTCCGGCTGTATTCTTACGAAACAATACAAATTAAGAACAAACATTGTAGTGAACTACGGAGTAGTTATCAACGATCCAACGCAGATCTCGTGAATAGCAAGATATTTCAAATGAGATACTCCCTTCAGTTACCTCACACCTTACACCTTGGAAATACTTAACTTGACCCCTGAGGTACCGAAGGTCAATCGTGACCGGCACATAATTCTGCTACGTGCATGGTTACGAAGAATGAAAGATACGTACAGATAGCTTCTCTTGTAGCGCGAGCAAATTTGCAACATAATATTTTGTTTGCAGTGTACATTTTAAGCTGTTTTAACATTTGAGTCTAAATTTTACCAAATCTTCGAATTATTTAAATAGCAGTAAGGTATAGGAAGCATAACTTAATGTTCATTGGGTTATGAGTGTTATTGTAATATTGAAGTTGATGACGAATTGAAATTTGAAATGAATTACAATTGATGATGAAGAAAGACAACATTCAATGCATAAAAAAGGCTTGGGTACGGACGCACAGAACTTTCGTATTTTAGAATTGCAAGCAGGAATTTCAAGATTTTCTTGTTCTGTTTACACAAATGTTTTCGTGAAAGTCCTAATCAGTCTATGCAAACTGATATTTTGGTCGATATTTACAAATTTCGTGTGAAAAACGGGAGCAAAAAATGAAAAAGACACCATATGAGGCTGTGCATCACCATTCTAAGTACGCACAGACAAATTTATCTAGATCGCTGGAAAAATGTTGACTGTTCGAAAAGTACGAACGTAAATTTTCCTGTAAATTTGATTTCGAACTTCGTCCAGTCGTTCACAGTGTATTATCAGGGATTCGAACCCACGTCCCCTGGAGTCATACACCTGAGACCTTGGCACAACATCCACAGCCGCCATATTGGGATAACAAGTTAGGCGCAGAACAGTTGTTATGGTAAGCATACTTTCTGTCTCATCCCTGATTTATCTTTTAGTCGGCGGCTTTACGCGCTCATGTAAGCGTGTGCGCGTGCCAATGCGTATGTGATCAAACCTACCGACAACCTATAATAAAACATATTTGAAATAATAATGAAACAAGAAAAGTATCATTCATCTGGTTTGAATTATTAATAAAACGAATTGAACATATCCTGTGTTTGAAATGTATTCTTGAATGCAATGTGAGTGTCTATCCTAGATTGATTGTGTCGGATGACGGTGAAGCGCTGAGTGGCATAGACAAGCGAGCACGCGCTCATCCAAGGGGAAGACCAGCCGTGCATTATGTTTTGTAATAATGCAGTGTGCATGAGCACAAGAGTGCATCCAAGATGGTTGCTGATAAGAGTTAGTCCTTGCCAGGTTCAATAGCACGTCGTCGTCACTGTCGACGTTGTCGTCGTCGAGCAATTAGAAGAGGTTGGAGGAAATTAAATCTTGGGATAGATGTTGAGCTGGAGATAGCAGGGACGTGTTATTTGACGAAGACGAAGACGAAGACGAAGACGAAGACGAAGACGAAGAGAAGACGAAGACGAAGACGAAGACGAAGACGAAGACGAAGACGAAGACGAAGACGAAGACGAAGACGAAGACGAAGACAACGACGAAACAACGACAACGACAACGACAACGACAACAACACCAACATATTGGTCTCATTTTAAACCCTCCCCGTGCTAGAACAATAACCTATGAAAATAATTTTTACCAACTCTATGGAATACTGTTCCTCATAGAATAGATGTAAAAATCAATAAATAATGAAACAAATAAATAAAGCATACAAAAACATCAACGAAGAAAAATGTCTCACACTTGCATTTCTTTGAAGCACTTAGAGCCAGTTATGCAAAAAAGTATTGTTTTTTTGAGTATAATAATCTTGAAATCATACATTTAGTTTTGTTGAGAGAGTTGCGCACAAGTCTCAGCTCAGCCAATACACAGAGTCCACCCGTGTTCTCCTCCAGTTAGTCTGGTGAAAGTAATGGTGTGTGTCTGCGGACAACGCGCTACAGGAAGCACCTTATTGTGCTGACCATCCCTGCATAACCAAGTGGGCGTGCACATTTTTAAATACAGGATATGACCAGAACATGCCTGCATGGCCAACACTGACAAATGCAAATTAATTTCGAAGTTGGGAGTCATTTGTTATAGCGAAGTTTTATAGCCAATGCGTTTTATGTCTTGTATTGGTATGTACAGGTGGTGTGACGATCATACAATGTTACTTATAATAGTAAGCCTGTATTGAACACAGAGCTATACCACTGGCAGCCCCCCCCCCCCCCCAAGTAGAAACTTTAGTGAAGCCGCCTGCTCATTTACAACATGAGTTTGTACAATTATATAGAACTTTTATTTTTTAAGCAAAACAAAATACTGTTGTACATATTTGCCACAAGACAAGGACAGAATAAAAATAACATTCATTGATTTACAACATTAAAAAAGAGGTTTAAAATTTAAATATAAATACAAGAAATGAGTAATAATAATACAAATAAGAATTCCTAAGAATAGAAATGGAACCTTTTATGCCACCATCGAAACGTCTTGTATGAGTGTTTTGCCTAATTTAAAACGATTCTATATTATATAGTATTATAAATTATTATAATTATTCACATTGACCTAATAATACATTAATTTATATTTATAACTTAATTCATCAAGAACACAATGCCGGATAATCCAGGTTCATCTCAAAGTCTAGAAATACTGAATGAATCATTTTATATAATGCTCTATAATAATTTACATAATATATAATAAATAAAATTTAACACGTGCAGTCATGCATAGGTACACAATATGCAAGTCTCGCTTCGAATCACGTGCAAATCTTAAAGTAGGTATATTCGACAATGTGCAAGGAGTGGGCGAAACATGCGCTCATCCATCTCGTCCCGAGAAATTCCCAGGTGTTGCAAGCTACGTTAGTTGAAACCAGATACAATAAGATGTTTGCGTATGTCGCTCGTTTGTTGAGCCGATCTGAAGATAGAGCGAGCGACACATTTTGATAGTGTTGTGTTTCTTGTGGACGTCAAGACAGAAGAAGGCGTGAACACGTTTACAACACTTAACATACAATACTATACAATACGAGACAATAAAACGTAACGATTAAGAATAAATTATTCGAAACATTGTATTTTTGTTTTGAATCGCATCTAAAATACCAATCACCATTAAACTATTAACACCATCTTTACTGATGAAATATATCACTTTCCATTGGTAAATAAATCAATGTTATGATGTGATTAAATTTAAGTTGTTTAAAAATTTAGAACCAAAGTGAACTTACTAAACAGAATTACTATGTGCCAACGCGGTTGGCTTGGTCCGCTTTCAATTAAATTCAGACACCGAAAATCGGTGTGGGTAGACTCTATACTAATTTTTATTTATTTATTTATGTATGTATTTATTTATTTGTGTATTTATGTATTTATTTATTAACTAGCGTTGAGTTAGTTATTAAATTGTACTCAATAATTAATTATTGACCATAATCTTCGTTAGGAAATATGGTCAGAATAGAATATGCATCGTCTTCCTCTAAGACATTCGAATGCACCAATGTGCATAATGATGAATGTTTTTTTTATAAAGAATGTTGGACTCACTGTCCAAGAAACGTGAATCACAAAACCGAGTGACAAATTGCCATAATTATAAAAACAGTCATGTCCAGAATATTATATGAACAGATTTATGACAGTGCATTATACATTTCATAATTATTTCCGTTTTAATACACTCAACATGAAATTTGTCATATTTATTTCCGGGGACAAGATAATCTAGGCATAACAATGAAGTACAGTAAGTACATATTTATATCCTATGTAGGAGACTGACTGAAGAACTGGTGACCGGATTCCGTCAAGATAGGATCATTTCTACCACGCATGGGATAGTTTTGCAAGTCTGTGATAGAACATGGGCCGTCTAATTAAGAAAGAAAGAAAGAAAGAAAGAAAGAAAGAAAGAAAGAAAGAAAGAAAGGAAGAAATAATCAACCACCGCCGGGCCTTCACTTTGACCGATAATTTGCCCAATGTTCAGTGTTTTGTTTTTTATGTGGGATGTGGCTGTGAAGTATGTCGATTAAGGCAAACAACGAGATAAGAAATTATGTTCACTTACATTAAAAACTAGATTCAAAGCCATTTTTCAATAAAATTGGTTAACAATAATAATTGTGCATGAGTAATCATATCATCTATAACTTAAAGTCCAATTCAAATTCTAAACTTAATGTCCTTGCATAATTCCGTTAGAAACTACAAAACACACACACATCCGTCATCGGCAAGAGCCAATTCCAACTTCTACAACAGAACTAGCAACACCAACCAACTTCTACAACAGAACTAGCAACAAGGGACACACGGGATTCTTAATTCTTCATTAATTATATATGATTATGAATAAACTAAATTATAACTTAACATATATTTAATAATATGTCCAAAGTAACACTAATTTCACTATGCTATCAAGCTACAGACATAATATCAACTAGATATTCTTATACAATGGAACTTTATTTTACTTAATAGGTTAATCCTACGCCAATGTTTACATGTGTCATTATAAGAGGATTATATCCCACATTAACAGGATTAATGTCTACTATAACAAGATGAGTTATGGCGATTTTGGAAGTTCGTATTTTTAATCAACAAGAAAACAAACCTAATTGAGAAGACGGGTAGATAAAACAGATGGAGGTAGAAACTCCACGCAATGACAGTCACCATTTAGCAATAAATATCTACAATGTGGCTAATGATGGATTAGGATTTGGGCATACTAATGGGCCATAGCATGAATAAGAATTAACCGACACATTAGTGTGGCATATAGTGGCTATTTTGTTATTGTTTGTAATTTCAAATAGCAATTGTTTTATTTTATATATGAATTATGTTTTGAGTAATATTATATATAGTTCGAGTTTTAATTTCGTTTTAAATAAAATATTGCACAAGCAATTAAAAACTCAAGGAAAAAGTTGGAAGAAAGAAAGAAAGAAAGAAAGAAAGAAATGTGTATGAAGAATGAATGAAAGAGAATTTTGGGAATGTAATTGAAATACATACGAGTCACTAATTTAAATGGTGACTATAACCGTTGAGTGAACCATTGCTGTAACTCTCCAGTTCGATTGTAAGTAATACCCTGAGAATATCATGCATGCATGAACCATGCTACAACAATATAATACAATATGTATGCACTTTATCAGACTAGAGTGGCATACTAGAGCGCGGTCATACCCTCCAATATCCAAAAGGTTATGCTAATGTTCTAATGAGTTTTGTAGTTGGCTGTCGAGTATAGCGTATCACTCTTACATCCCTAGTAGATCGCTTGTTGGATCGTAATGCACTTGTAGGAAAAGTGAGATGAAATATCATGATCTTCACTAGGATTTCTTTATCGTTTTTATCGTTTTTTTAAAAAGATGAGATAGATTATTTTCGTCGTATAGTATTGTAATTGTAAATACGTATTTTGTGAATAAATTCTACAAGTTACTGGAATAATGGTTATATAAATGTTGCAATACAACATTTTTATACGTCTCAAAGTTGAAGCAGATTACTAGCTCAAATCAACAACATTTTCAGTAAACAAAACAAATAAATAACGCGTTGTTCAAAATTTAACTTATTACTTAGATCTTAGATCGTTGTGTCCAATAACGACCAAATATTTCAATAAGTCTGATAGTGAGGTTAAGAATTCCGTCTCAAAAAACTATTAAAAACATGCTGTTGTTTACAAGTCCCAATTTCAATTAGCCAACTTTTCACCAACTTTTCAGCCATCTTTCTTGGACTTAAGTCGATTGTTCGAGCTCGGGCAAACTTTTTTTTAATGCTAAAAAAGTCCATTAAAAAATTCGCTTGATCGTCAATCCCAGTTAATTTCACATACAGTCTGGGCCACTTTTCGACTTCCAATTTTCGCCTAAAAATTTGGAATTTTTGGGACGATGTTAAAGGGGTGTCAGGGTCGGGTATCGCTATCAGATAACATTTAAAATTTAAAAAAAAAAACGCGTGCTTGCGAAATTGATGCTGTGGAATTATCATAATAGAATGTATGAATGTATGAATGTAATATAGCTAGCTAGAAAGTGTCAGTGAGATGAAACGAAGTTCAATATTTCAACCTGACTGTGACATCCCAACCAACATAGCCCGTTCGTATCAAATGGTGAAAAAGCTGGAGAGCAATTTAACATTACCCTATTGACAAAAAGGTTATCTCATAATTCGACGCTACACCGTAACAAAACAATTACTATCATCAAGTCAAATTTGCAATTACTTGTCCATTCGTTTATTTTGATTGATGACGAGTTCCAAAGGCTGGTTATCTGCCCTTAATTACTCCATGCACAAAACAATCATAATGCGTCTATCTGCTGCACACTGCACTTTAAATGCAACGAAGCCGCGTTTGAACTTGTACAAAACCCATCCAGAGCTATAATCAAACTGCACACACCCAACAACTATAAATCTTCAATTATATGTTTCGATGCAAATGGTTGAATGCAATTATATCCTCATAATGAGATCTGCGAGTGGAGATAGAAACCTCGAAATACGGTTAGTGCAAGGTTAATAAATAGCTTCTAGCTCATCGGATCGAAATTACAACGAGTGTTTACCACGGAATGCGATATTACACGTATTACACACGTGACGGTAAAACTGTGTGATGAAGTACGGTCATAAATCATGGCGATACGTTCACAAGGAAGAGGCAAGGTATGAAAAACGTTTTACAACGTCTGCAGGGCACTCGTCGGATATACATGTGAAATTACTTTTTCTTTACTGTTGTTACTGGGTGTTGTTGCAACGGAAGCCGGAGGACGAAATGCTAAGATAGCTTCTAATGGCAGCGTCATCTTACTTCAGAGTTCATTTCTATATAATAGAAATAATACTTCTCGATTTAATTAGTCTGGAAACACTTCCGCAGGTAATATTGTTAATTTTTTTTTTAAATACAGGAAAAAAAATCAGATCTATAATGCACCAACAATTCAGAAGTTATTAAGTAAATTAGTAAGGTAGCTAGTTGGCTGAGGAGCCTACCTGGAATGTGGGAGACTTGGGTTCAAACCACAGTTGGAATGGATTTTTTAATTTTTGTATTGTATTAAATATTAATAATAATTATACTTGTTTGTGTATTTAAAGAATTTTATAATATTATCTTAGCATTGTTGTAAATTGTGCAGTGTATTATTTAGAATTAGAGACTTTGTGGGTTGATATAAACTGATAAAATGCACACGTTAGCCTCAACCTAACTTGGTATATCATTACCCGGCACCTCCACCAACAACGAGAATTTACCTTGGAAAGAAACGAGTTTATATTCATTAATGAAGATTGTAACGATAAAGTCGTCCGCGGTGCACACGATTCGGGCGCTGGTCCAAAGCGTATGGTTCTACGAGGACGAGGGTTCGAATCTTACATAGGCATGTTTTTTTAAATCTACATTCATCGTCATATATCATTACTTATCGTCTCGAATAGCCTTGGTGCATTAATATGAGACGTTAATAAGCATAAATCAATTGAAATGATAGTTTTTCGTTTATGACTAGTTTCAAGTTCAGGGATTTCGATGGTCCCTGAATATTTAATCAAGATCGGAATAGCGAACAAAAAGGCAAAAGAGCTATTTTTCATGGAAGTCAAATTGAAGTCTACGCTCATCCAAAAATCGTTTTTAAAATTTTTTTATTGTCAAATAATTATATCAATGAAGAACTTGAAGAACAAAATGTTCTGGTGTATTGGGTCAGAAACACCATCTTATCGGCAACTAAGCCAATCGCGACGTTGTTGACGTCTTGGGTGGGTACTAAACATTGTTCAAACTGGGCGTGCAGCAAATATGAACTAGTGCGCCGCAAAAACAGCTACTGTAAATATTAAATGAATTATGAAATATTAGATGATAAATTTCTACTATGAGATTTTTATCACCCTAGACTAGTTTGAGATGCGACTTTTCTGTATTTATCACAGCATTACAGGGACAAGTCGCGAGTGTTACGTTCTAAATCATGGGATTGTGAGATTATTGCCCGAGGTGCAACCAACTCATTACAAGTCTAAACACCTCTGAGAGGTTGGTTAACAATAGATTGGGGAGTTAGTATCTGTGGGTGCGATCAGTTAGCGGACGAGACTCGCCAATGAAGTATCCGAAATCGTTTCCAGTTAATCGATTTGAGTAACGTTCCACACGTTTGGAGATAAGGCCGAGCGGAAACAGGATTGGTCAAAATACCGACTTCAAAGAGTGATCATGACGCTTTGTCCCAAGGAGATGGTTTTCTAATACCAAGAAACAAAATAGAAATCAGAAAATCTTCACGTTTTGCACTTTGTATTCCGAGAAAGAGCGCAACGAGGTTGTTCTGTACGTCAACATGATATGACAATTTACTCACAACCATCGAACTAATCTAACATCGTGTGACAAATAATGATATGTTTAAACACTAGTGGATACAACTCTTCATTTGAAATATTATTAAAAAGATTTGTATCCTCTAAAAATTGTTCATAAATATTAGGGTTACACAATGTCAATTGACCGGTCAAATGACTGTTCAAATACTTTTGGTCAATTGACTTAAAGATAACATGTGTATATTGCATTTAAAACTTAAAATTATTTGAATTTTTATTTTTTAATTTGACTTGTTATGTAAACGATAACATTTTTTTCTTTCTTTTTCAATTAAAAATGTTTTAATAAGGTAATATTTTATTTTAATTATTATTTATTATGTAGTTATATTATGAATTATAATAGACAAATAGATATAATACCTTTTTAGATTATT